>JARJDT010010207.1:0-16493 GCA_030264655.1 Leptusa sp. GC000079
GATTAGAAAATGTCTCAGCATCCTATTTGCAGGTCGTAGCTTATCGGCAAGTATAAGTATAGATAGCGATATGTTAATGTACATAAATTAGTTGGAAGTCGGTGTGGCTGTGACAGGCTCCGAACGGGAAATGAAGATGTCTAATGCATGTGCGTGTCGTGTTTGTTGTGTTCGTTCAAGACCGAACCGTGTGCGCCCGATTTAATTGATGTTGCGCTTCATTTCGTTTCGTTCCCGGCTCGCAGAGACCAAATCCAACAAACACACGTTTTTGCTTCATTGCCGAACAAACACAATTCGAACACCCGACAGGACGATGTGTCAGGAGCACGATTCTAAGTAGTTGTGTTGTTATAGACGAAACTATACGCTAACCACAGCTAAAACTCTACTTATCTTCTACTCTATTCGGTGTCCTAATAAACTTGGCGTTAATTAAAATCACAGCAAAATAAATAATTTCAATTAAATTAAACAAAGCCGGGAAAAATGCCAAATTCAATTATTTCAAACTTTGAGGCTGAAACAAAACAAAATGTGTTGCGTATGTTGCGTATGTTATAAATTAAATTATTTTTGTCAATATTGAATTTTTAACAACGAATCAAACATTTGATGAAATTCAGCACTCAGGTGACATTTTGTTTGTTCGAATGAAAAATTGATATTTCGTATTTAGGTCATTTTCATTTGGCAATTTCTAAAATACCTGAACATTTATTTGTTTTTATTTCTGTTTTTTATTGCGTTACAAACATATTTCACAAATTGATTTGTGCGATGTGCGCAGTCGCAAAATATCAATATAGAAATGTCAATGATTGACAAATATGGGCGCACATTTTGTATGCGTAATATTTGAATATTTCCAGCAACAATAATTTGACATGCTTTTGACATGCAGTCACACGCCTCGGGACTCGATGGGGACTAGTAGGGGATGATTGCAAACCGGAAACGCGCAGGGAAGAAGACGCAGCGTCGGACGACATTAACGTTCGCACATGTCTGACTGAACCCAGCAATAATTAGGGATGGCAACGATATATCGATATTTATCTTAAATCGATATATTTGTAAAATATATTGATTACATATATTGAAATATTGTTTTAGATATATCGAAAATTATATATCGATTAATTATAATTACTATAAATCGATAAATATATCAAATAATTTGATATATCGTATAAATCGATATATTTTCGTATCGATGTTTTCCAATATATCATAAGACCCGATATATCGATATATTAATAAATTTTGCCATCCCTAGCAATAATATGACGAGGCTCAAGCTTTCATGTATAGTCACTGATATGGTTGATCTGTTTGCTTGCTGGTTGCGGTTGGGAAAGAGTAGACGAGTAGTGCTAGTGCCAGATAAATTTTCCGCTGCATGATTCTCCACTCGAATATATCCATTATTGATTCTGGTCATATGTCCGCTGGAGCATGCTACTCTTGTGATGTGTTCATGTCCTGAGATGCAAGGGTGGAAAATGAGTGCATTGCTAATTGTTCTAACTGACATCACGTCACTAATATAATTAGTTTGTATATAAAATTATCTATAGAAGAAGAAAGAGATAAATTGAAAAATAAATGTTAATGTTGGGCAATGTTCGTAGATTGGTGGAGGCGCCGGCGCGCAGGACACTCGCGTTTGAATGACGCGCAACGTGCTGCACGGCAATAAATTCGTAAAATCTGGCATAAATCTGTTCGAGTCAGCTGCGGAATGCAGATAGAAGTGAAGAATTTTCCCCCTTTTACTTGAGTGCGCTGCAACCCCTTTCCGCATCAGAACATTAAGAAACACGAGCGAATATGGAATCGAAATGTTCAAGCCACGAAACGCACACCAGATGTTGATAATTAGCAATTTTTGAAGAGTAATTTTGACTAAAGAATTTCCCAGCGTACTTTTAATTTGTCTTTCACATTTGGAATTAATTGCATTACTTGATTTAAATAAATTTAAAACACTTACGCGACGAGTTGTAATTTATTGCATTATTTTGTGAGGAAAATTATGCCGTTTCGAGAGTACTTACAAGCTATTAGAGAATGAAAAACGAGTGAATTATGCAACTCAAAATGCGCAATTGTTGCACATATTTTAACAATATATGCATTTCAGCAAACGTAGAAAACCAAGAAAATTGAAAATATGCATCGACGAATCAAAGCAAGATTGATAGTTTTAAAGCGGAGGAAAAGAGCTCTCTTGGAGTCGAAGCCATCGAAATTATATTTTGATTCATCGATCAGTGTCAAACCGTTGAGTGAAACTGGGTACGAGGCAAACGCAAAGCATCAATACAAAGTATAGGAAAATGTTCGCTATGAGCAAATTATATTTGCACAGTTCAACAAAAAAAATACTCGGAACACTCTGTATAGAAATAAACACGATCATCAAAGCCACCTGAAGAGAAAAGACGCGAATACGAATAAACAGCAAAATAAAATTAGCGCGCTAAAAATAAAGTAAAATTGGAAAATCAAAATCGATGCGTGCGATTGCAATCAGTCAATGGGGGATGAGGTCGATGGGGATGATCAATCACCCCATGGCATGGCAATACGTCAAATCTAATTACTCCATCAAATCTACCTAATTTAAAATCAATTAATTAAATTTAAAAAACACGCTGTATATGTTCAGATCAAGCTTATGATCGTATAACATAATTAAATCGATTCGTTATCAGTGATTATTAATAGCGCGCTGGCTGTGGAAATCTAAGCGAGATTAAGTTTGCGTTTACCTTGCCCATTAGGTTAATGACCAACCGAATAGTTCCGGACGTCGTTTCTGTCGAATCCTGCCCGAATGCCGAATTACCTACCTAACCGCGTCGAAAACGGGCGACTTTATCAGCAAAACTACAAACGATCAGGCACTGCTCGCAAGGACATCATCAACATCAACTTTACGATACGGTTTAGTGAGATGCGGTGCGCGCCGTAAATAAAAGGACGAATTGTGTTTATGCAGCAACATTTAACATGGACGTAATTATTTCGTTTTTAATGTGCGACGCGAATTTATGACGAGATGAAGTCTTAAATCCAATTTAGACATTATAAAAACCGAAATTAACATTTTTGCTATACAGGGTACTACGTTGTCGGTTAGCTAAATCGTGCATTTTCCCGATTCAAAGTATTGTTTAAACTCATAAAAAGCCTTAGGGCGGTTTCGCGTCGTACTTTCACAGTTGTATTTGTATAACTGAAGTAATTATTACGCTGATGTAATTGGTAATTAGAAAGTCGTCGTCGTCGTAGCGCATTTAATTTTTGCATTCGCGCCATGCCCCAATCGTAAATTACATAAATTTATAACAAGCACAATAATTATAATCCGCATTTGTTTAGTAGCCCGCAAATACCTAACCTACAAGTTTGACGCGAATTTGTGAATAGCTAATTTTTACCCACTTTGTTAGGAAAAGTTTGGCCGATTATCATACCTCGTTGTCCTAGTAGATTAATATAAATCTGATTTGATATGCAGAAGGTCGGCGAGTCTCTTCATCCATGCATATGAATTATTTATGTAGGCCTGAGTATTAAATTTGGGGACAAACTAGCAAATGACTATAGTTTTCCTATTAAATTTTGATGTCCTTATCTTCAAAGTGTGTGCGCCATAATGTTAGGTATATTCTACACTAGTTAAGAATTAAATATAGCTTTGTGGCGCTCTCTCTTAACAAGTAGTAGAATTCGTAAATTTGTAAATATTAAAATAAAATGTTTAATATGGGTTTCCATAACTTGTTACAGAATATTTCTTTCGAAATAAAAGTGTGCAATTTATTTGTAGAAAAATTGAAAAAGTTAGCCAAAGATATCATGACGCTAATATTATTGTATAATGAAGTTATCTGTTATCCTAACCGTAAGTGTATTTGTGTCCTTTGAGAGTGCTCCATTGCGACCAGGATAACCAGGACGAAGCAATACCCGAATGGATTTACACTCGCTATTTGTCTTTGGCGTATGAGCAATTTCAGTAAGCCGGTGCCACTTTAGGAACCGAGTGTGCAAACACTACAATACAATCTTGTAGAAGACAATTTCTAAAGAGGCAAACCGTTACATCTACTGCCACATGTAATCATAATAAATAACACACAACACTGCAGCATACGTAATGTAATGATTTCGAAATTTTCATTTCTTGTTTCTACTTCTACTTGTACTTATACTGTACACATAAAAAAAACATTCATGCGATAAAAATAAAAATAAATGTGCCAATAAGAATTATTGCATGAATTAAATGTGCGTAAAACGAGCAACTTGCTATTTTTATGTCGACGCTGATATATTTTATTTTATTGGGAAATTGTTGTCGGACGTTTATTGGTCGAGCATTAAGTGCACCATCGATTTTTCCAGCATTGTCGCACATATCATAAATCAAACGACAGTAATAAATACACATATGAAATAATCATAAAATGGATGAAAACTGCGTTTGCGTTTGGGTAAATATTCTAAGTTTGGTGAGATTGTGCGACCGCATTAAATTGATTAAAACGTTCCAATTTTCTTATATCCTTCCCATTTCCCATTAGCATACTTAATAAATTCCTTTCTGTTCCTTTCTTGCTGTATAATTTCATAAACATAAACACGATACGTTACTTTACTATTTCGTAAAATAAAGCAAATATAAAATATTAAGGTCATAAACTAATATTTCTAGATTTCTGGCTTCTCTCTCGTATAGTGAAAAAATGTTGTAAAAATTTAATTATTAATTAAATCACGCGAAGTCTAACAAGTACACAGAAAAACGTGTTTACGACCAACCAAAGAGTATATTTGCCATTCCTAGTTTTGTTTATGCTCTGCACTTTATTATAGTATTTTTGTTTTTTGGTAAAATTCACTCACAATCTTTGTTTACATAAAAATATGTCAAGCAACAAAAAAATTTATAAAATATTAATGGAAGTTGCTTGCTTTTTTGTCAAGTTAAATAAAGCTCTATTACTGCTGGCATGTGTTTGATGTTAAAGGTTATGCGGTTATTGGTAAGAGACATGTGCGCTTTTATTGGCAAATATGTGCGCTCGTGTGTCAAAAACGAGCCGAAAAAGAAAAATTAATGCGCGCGCGAAGCAACGCAATAAAAATCCCACTGATGAGAAAACTTTATGCCGCAATAATTCATTTATGTAAAAAGCAATTTCGCCACGAGTCAAACACATGCATGAGCATCTCGATAAAAAACCTAATCATCTCATCGCTTTTCCGATCTAACGATCTCATGACTTACAATTAACTTCTTCTTCTCATAGGTAAAATATTAAACAAAATAATAATAAAGTTATTTTACAAAATTAATAATATTAGTTTAATTAAAATCATCAAATTTGTTGTGATTATTTTCAGGAAGTTTAATCGATTATATTTAATTCTTTAAAAAGCAATTTAAAATGGTTTTCTTAATTTAAAACAAAAAAATATTAGGGTTTCACGAGACAAGAATTCTTGTCTTGAATTGGACTTCTTGTCTTGTCTCGAATTATCAAGACAAGAAATTTGGGTTTCCTGTCTTGCGATATTTATTCATTTTCTTTAAATTTCTCGAAATTTCTTGATAATTCTCGCAATTTCTTGTAAAATTTCTTGAAAATGTAATCTTGTCTTGTGTTGTATTATTGATTTTGGTATTTTCCTAGTCTTGTCTTGATCTTGACGAAAATTTAGTTTTAACGTTTTTAATTATTTAATTTAATTTAATTAATTTGTTATTATTATTATAATTGTAGTTTAAATCAACAAATCAATAAATTTAGAACACCCCGTATAAGATAGGAAACAATGCGCGAATGGAATGAATTTCGGGTCTAATTTTCGTCGTTATTAAATTAAAAGAGCATCCACGAAATTGATTCTCGCTTAGTTCCTTCCACCACTTGCATGGAAACAACTCGGACAAAATGAAAATCTCAAACGATCCGCTCTTAGAATGTTATTATAATACGTATAATCGGGCTCGGCTTCGTCCTCATCAATGAATAATAAGCGGGCGCGCATGATGGTTGAACAGGCGCTTTTGGCTTTTCGTTGCTTTTGCCCTCGAACTGGCTGAGAAAAAGTCGTTTAGACAGACAACCAGCTTTTGAATATAAAGTGACTGATTTCGTCCGCGTGCTATCTGAGTTTTATCGAGAGCTCCACTTCTTCGGGGCCCTTATAATCCACACCGAAAGCTAAAACATGCATTCGGATTTGTTCAGGGCTGTCCGAATGTGCCATTTTTTTTACTGTGTGTGCCAAAAGAAGTTTTCATAAAGAAATTGCCAAACGAGTAAAAGAGACAATGGCCGAGTGGCACACAGTGATGAAAAGCGAGGACCTGGACGAAAGAAAGGTCGACATTATTTTATCTGCCATGCGAAATGCGAAGCAAAGGGCAGCAACGCATACACATAAACATTGGACGCATATAATTCCGCATGACGGCCGAATGGGAATCCTCATCATGAATGAGGTGATGTCCCAACATACGAGCCATTTACATACAGGGCGTTCCACAATTTTTTTGACAAACTTCTCATTTGTTTGGAATTTCCCGAGGAATTTCCAAGAATTTCGTATTGTAACACCCTGTATACGGTATAAAGAGATTATGGGAAAATTTCGTGTGCCCTGTCTTTTGCGTTGTGTACCTATATATGTACATTTTCTGCGTGATTTAATTATAAAACTTGGACCGCACCAAAAGCTTTCAACCATTTTAAACTATGTCAAATATGTTGAAAGTACACAATGGCATTGTACGAGTCAGCACTAAAACGGTCATTTTAATAAATTATCTATTTGATAATAGATTTGGAAAAGACATTTTAGTGATAAAAATGACACTCATTTCCTTTCGTTTTATCTCTGTGCAAAATCAACACTTTTTAAGTACTTTCGTTTCGTCATCAGTTTGCCTCTTTTTGGCAATAAAACTCCATACAGAGTGTTCGCAACAAGTGTTACAAAAAGGCAAATTAGGTATAATTGTAGTCAATGTTGGATTTCGCTTGGAACGCTCACACAAGCATATTAAACACATCGCGGCTAGCAAGCCATAATAATTATAATCTAATTGGGAAATTTCGTTTCATTTTGACATGATGGCCGGAGCCGGCGGGAGCGCATAAAAGATAAAATTAATTGGGTGCCATTTGTGCAACTACATAAATAATACCCGCGCGATTCGTCCCGGCGTGTTATTATAATTCGCAATGGACGCGATGAGTTTTTCCCTCTTGTGTTCTTGTCACAGCCGACGATGAAAACTTGCAAATTGTAACATATCGGCCCAACAGGCGCGCGCACAATTTCCAAACATTAAAATCTCTGATTTATTGCGCGAAATTATCATATCAAAATAATTAAATTAAGAATATTAGTATTTCCTCCAAGCAGTTTAGAAGTAGAAGTAGACTTTGCACTATGTGATTTTCTTTAAGATTTTGTTAATGAATTTTTAGTATTCAAAGTATAAACATTTTGTACTTTTGTACATTTCGTGTTTACCTTTATGATAAACGATATGACTTGAAGTGATTTCTAGGGTTCGTGAATTCAAAATTTCCAGAATTGATTACATATCGGAAATCATAATGAAAATCACTACAACTAAGCTCATGTTATAATCCGGAATTTTTAATGATTTTCTTTATGATTTTGTTTGTGATATTTTTATTATTAAAAATTATTGAATTTTTGTACATATCGTGTAACTACCTTTATGATAAACGATATGACTTGAACGTCGGTTACTTACCGGAAATCATAATGAAAATCATTATTACAAATAAGCGCATATTTTAATCCGGTATTTTTAATGATTTTCTTTATGATTTTATTTGTGATAGAATTCCTATATTAAAATCTTATAGCTTAAATGCTTGAAAATTAAGTTTTGATGAAATCATTAATAAATTCATGAAGAAATTCGCATTGTCTGTAGGAACGCCGGTTTTAAGAGCAATTTGCTTTATTGCATGAAATTGCAGCGCAAGTTGCACTAACAGATTTTTCTCAATTATTGGAAAGACCGAGGCGCGTAATTTATTTGTTCGTTGTTGAGGCTGCTCCGGAACGGAACATCTCAAGGTATTTGTCTCTAGTTACTCGTTCACGTTCGTCCAAACACAAGTTTCGCAAAAATCGAAGACGACGCGCCGCAAGAAGATGCGAAGTGAAATGAATGTACTATAGGAAGATAGGTAAAAAGCAAAGAAACGTAAGCTACGAAGGCGGAAGCGCCACTTTATTATTTATTTGATAAACTCGCGTGCAGCGTGCAACTTCTTGGGGCGCTTGGGGAACGACAACGCGCGCAAATATATTTCCATTTTCTGCACACAAACACAAGCAAAGGTGCCCCCTGAACATTCCTTTTGCGCCGGTAATAAAATTCTCTAGACTTTAGCAAAATATAAAAATCTTTTTCCTGCAAACATTTTGATTTCGCACATGTCAAAGGGTGAGCATATTTTTTTTCAAAATAAGTTTTTATCAAATTAATTTATCAAAACGTGAAAATAAGTAGATATAAAAAAAGTTTATTAAGACTTTTCTCGACACGTTTAACGGGCTTTATTTCCTACGATAAATCATGAAAACACTTAAAACGTTTTCCTAGTTGTCCTTTCAGAGCAGGCGAAAAAATATTTTCATTTTTACTTCTGCGCCATAATGACTGAAATCTAACTTAAAATGAGTAATAAATCTTGAAACTTCCTCGGCGCAGTTTAACGACGCAGTATGAAATCATCAGTTGTGATCGTATAGGCTTACAAAACGCTACTAAATTCGGCATACTAAGTCGGCGTATAGTGGTTAATCTCTTCATCTGGCGCAAACTTTATGCAATGCACTTAATCATTAAACGGATTCTTCCGATCCGAGAGAGGTGGCATTATCTCAGTTCCGATTCGTCCTCGAACAGGCGTTGCCTGTTCACCGGTAATGAACGTTCCTGTATCGGAATCCGAGTCTCCGAGTCGAGGAGGATCAAGCGAGCTGAAGCTGCTGAAGACGCAGTGCAAGTGTCTGTTCGAAATTGCGAACCACTTCATTTAAATTTAAGCTGCAACCTGCCCAATTCACAACTAGTTCACAACTATCGGATCGGGAGAAATCAATAAACTAATTTCGAATTTACGTTTGAGGCTTTTATCGTTTTTAAAACGACCAGTAAGGCATTTACGAGCGATGTCGTCATTCGGTGTTACGTTATCCTTTGCTTTAGCCTAGGTTACAGGTATCGATTCGAAAGCTCCTGCGAAGCCACCGATCCCAGGCTCAAACCGAAACACGCCTTGATACACGCAAGGACGAAAATAGCCCACTTCAAACATTCATTTTTCTCGAATATTTAAATTTTGTAACGCTGAAAACTTGTTCGTACATTGCTGCCATCTTCTATTCAATTCCTCAACTGTGTTTTTATAGAAAAATCTAATAATAAATATTGCTCAAGACTATTATTATGCTAGTTGCCTATATTGAATTAGCAGCAAATTGTGTCGGTAATAAAATGATTAAAAATTGTAGATTACCCTATATAGATTGATAGTACATGTTTTCCCAAATATTTAAATTGTTTAACGGGACAAACTTGCGCGTACAGTACTGCCATCTTCCATTCAATTCTTAAACTATCAGAATCAATGCTTGTAGTGTACAAACGCCAATGTTTTTTACATTTATAAGACTGTTTTACAAGTTGCCTATATTTAAGGGGCAGCAAATTGTTCCGTTAATACAATGATGCAAAATTGTAGAACACCCTGTATAGATGGAAAGTGCATGTTTGGTGCATGTTGGGCAATAACACATGTAACCGTAACGACGCGAAATTCAATAATATCGCATTGCCGACCATTGTACATTGTCTGATGACCGTGGTCAGAGGCAAAGCCTTCATGTCACATCACGTCACAACTCAATGCAATGGAGAATGAGAACATGTGGACGAGAGCTCGGAAACTGAATATCACACGATTGGGTGATGCATTGATATACGTCTGGGGAGTCCTTAATGCAATCGAACAGCATATTGCCGGAGGCGAAGCATGAGCAAAAACAATATTGCGATACACTGTTGTAATGGTAGGTAATTTACTAGCCGATCCATCCATGCATTTTTGCGCGAACCAATATTGCCGGGTCTACATCAAATCATCTTCGTTTTTTGCCCAGAACGTTCGCAAATTTCTCATCTTTATTAAAGACGAGCCTAGAGTGGAATTTATATAAAGGAAATGGTCTTTATCATAAATTGCTAGAGGTAAATGTAGCAAACATAACCTGAAAAAATGAGACGTATCCGGTCTATCAACTTGATGCGCACATTTTATTTTATACATATGTATGTATACAAAAAAATAAGACAAGATAAAAGTTAAACACATTGAAATAATTCGTATAGTTTGCTAAGTTGTTAAGAAAATTGCATTTTCGAATAAACGGATATAAGAAATGTGGATAGAATAAGAGCTTCTGACAAAATGACATTTTGTTTGCTCCATTTATGCCTCAAACAAATTTTGAGTACTTGCCAAGTGTGCGCACAAAGATTTCGCCGGCGCCTTTGAACCGAAAATATATAAAGCAAATGATGGTATCGCTGGCAGAGACCTAAGCAAGCTATCAGAGCCGCATCGCGTATGAAATATAGAAAAACTAGCAAAAAATCGAGTTTTTGTTAGAGGCGGCCCGAAGTGGAGGAGCCGGGCAGTGCGGTAATATCGCTCTAAAGTCCTTGACACGAATCTATATCGCATTGAGAACACAAGTAGCATGCCCACAGCAATAGAATAGGCAAACGAAAAACGATATACGAACGCTGCTCGTAATTTCGAAATCGATAAAACGCTAAGTTTCCGCATAATATTCCAATTCGGTTTTTGCCCTTCGCCTCCACCATGCACGCCAAACACACAAAAGCACACAAGAAAATATCAGATACATGCTTATGATTGAGATTTCAACTTGCAACAAGCAAAGTGTTTCAAAATTAGGTTTTTTCTACAGTTTTTAGCTAGCCTCACACATTTTCCAATTGTCATTCACAATGCGTAAATTGTAATTCAGTTTATTCAAATGTAATTCAGAACATATATAAAATGTAATCCCGATTAGTGAATTGAAATAACAGAAGTTATCATATGTAATTCAGATTTTTCATATGTAATTTGGATAATAGTTGATATTTTCTGAATTACATATGTTAACTTCTGATATTCAATCCATTAATCAGGATTACATTTTACGTATTCAGAAATTCAGTTGATACATTCTGAGTGGGAAGGGTGTAGTAAAATAAAACAAGTTAATGAAGTTGCATATACACACTACATAACCTAACATTGTTAATGTTGTAAGACTCATGAAAAAAGAATGATTTTATGCACTCGTATCAAAAATAGCAATTATTCAATTTAAATGTTCCCTGACTTGAAAAGGCCAGAAAGTTAGAAGGCATGTAAGCATGCATTAGTTGTGCACGATATCGGATAGTGTTTAACTATAAGTTTCGACTATTAAGCATTCGCAAGTATTTCGAATCATCGGCGGATGGGTTTGCGTTGCGAAAACCGACACATAGAGGAAGCACGAGCAAAATGAATTTAGTTTTAATGCAATTTTATGTCAATTTGCGTCTATTTGGCGAGCGGCGCACGATACACGCGTCGAGTATATCCAAACTATACAAGCAGTCTATTATTATATCCAAGCTGGATTCGGCTGGCGGTAATTTGCATTCGTACGGAACGGAAACCTATCCGCTCGTTGTCCTAGTCATGTACACACATCCACAGCGGCAAATGGTGTTCCGGTTAGTCGAACATTTCCTATAGTTTTACGCGATTAAACTCGTAGACGAATTGCGAAAACATGCGCGCGCGTGCTCGTTAAAAGGACGAATTAGTGACTCGTCTCGGGAATTAATATCGCTACATCGATAACGACCACCAAACTGCTTTTAATTACTTATCACAGCCGCATAAGCAAACTAGCAAACAAGATTGCAATCGCTGCAGATTTCTCAGAAAATGTTCCTGCCGAACACACTGTATGCTAATTTTCGCAAAATAAAACTGGGAAAATGGAATATGCAGCATAAATAATAGTGGCGCGGCAAGACATGTTTATGAGAATTTAAATTTAAAGCCTTGTTATGAAGGTTTAACCCCATTGCTTTATGCACGCGGCGTATTTCAACAGCTCAGCTTCTATTATATCGCGCATGAAGCAAGAAATAGCGCAATGGAAAGGCTTTGGCTTTGCTTGGATGTTGTGTGCGAAAGAATTGGTAAGCATCCAAGCAACCGACACAACATCCAAGTACCAACATGTTTACATGCGAACCTGTAGAATTCGATATCGGCAAATAGCTGCATTGCAGCACAATTTAGCAATTATCTAGCAAGCGCCAAGCGACGCGACAATGGCGTCGCTGTCTTCGACGGTTGAGCATTACGCGTCGACAACGACAGTCAAGCGATGATGAGTGGCTCGAGACGGCTCATAAGCTGCATACCAAACTGTTAATTATGCGGCTGAAAGCACGCAGCCTCTTTGGTCCGACACCGATGTCATGACAAACTACTCCGTTTTCAGTGACTCGAATGCGTTTTGATCTATTGCCAAAATGTACGCGTTGATCCCTAATTCCTAACACATATACAAAGTGTTGTCGAAATCATTCACGATGACTTTCCATGCTTACACATAATTCAACCTTGACCGTCATTCTTCACTAGTGCAGAATTAATTATAAGTGGCGCCCTCGTTTAACAAGTAGCAGAATTTCAAGGAAGTACACCTAATTCAAACATTGAATGACCTACATTATCCACTAGTAAAGAATGAAATGTAAGTGGCGCCCTCGTTTAACAAGTAGAATTTTAAAATTTAAAATGATTAAACAATTAGTATTTAATAATGTGTGGTCGTCGAAAAAGTATAGTGAAATTCCACAACTCGATACAGAATATACTATTAAACACTTGGTATATACAAGGAGCCAAACTTTGTGGTTGACGTATATTAATATCTGTCGGTATTAGGTATAGTTGCAACGACAGGATGACAGGATAACGAGATACAAGATAAATCCGAAATCTGACATTGTAAATTAAGAAATCGAACTTTAACAAGTTTATGTACACCTTCGTCCAACGTCATTGCTTCGTGCACATGCGACGAATTAGTAAACGGAAGAGGACAGTGGCCAGAAAAGTTGGGCGTAAACTTTGACTAACTCCTGCAAACGTGCAAACTGTAGGAAGATTGCGAAAGCGGTGGATAAAGAAGGAGTTTTTCGAAGCATTTTCGGACGATGACTCGTTAGAGATAGAGACAATTTCCCAAATAAGCCCGAATCCCAATAGAGACGCGCAAACGAAACACTACGCGCACTTTTCGCTCGTCGTAAATGATGGTCTTAGGCCTTAAGCCGAGAGTGACCCAATTAATACGTCGTCAAGTTAATTTAGCCTTGCTTGGAGGGATTGTATCGAGCTATCGAGGGAAAACGATACGCGAAACTCGCCCACAGATAAATAAAGAAATAAATAGTAATTAAAGCACCACAAGTACAAGGAACAATTTTTTTTCACTTTATTTTTGTACCTACTAAAAATAAAAAGTCCTAGGAGTATAATTTAATCCTTTTAGCATATAATTTAAGTATACATTTATTACTTATGCATCGCAGCACGCAGTGGGCAGTGACTAATTTGAATATCGAAAGCAAAACATTGACTCGCTTTGAACGTACACGCACTTGGTCCGATCCTTCACAATTGTTACCTTGTTACTTTAAGTCTGCAGTTGTATAATGGTCACTAACCTGTAACAAAGAAAACAACGAATTAATAATTGTGCGAATTTAAACACAAGGCAAATAGTTCTCTTCCTTTTAATTTTGCCCCCTTTTTCTATCTCCAATAGTTTTCTTTACAATTTTTGTAAAAAGTAAACAAATAAAAAAGAATTATATGTATTTTCTATTTTAAAAATATGTCAAAAGGTCGATCTTTTGTTTTACATGTCTTAAATTTTAAATTAAATTAACTTTTAATATTTTATTTAAAATAGAGGTTTAAAAAAATGTATATTTTTTTATTTGTTTCACAATGTGTGAAGGAGACAAGTGTTATCATTTGAATCAGCCTGTATGGCGTATCGAATGGATGGAATGTGTAAACAATCGGATAAGAGAGGAATAAGAGGATTGCAATGTGAAATATTCAATAGGCGAAACAAACGGGCGCGTCTCGACAAACGTGCGTGGAAAACAAACAATACCCTCGCAAGGTGTTAGATAAGGGTTACAAGAAGGGTCCTACATGCCAAACAACAAACGTACACAAACACATTTGCCTAACGATCCTGAAACTCTTTGTTTTTTGTTGATATTTCAACTACGAGCTTGGATTAGTTTTGAAAAAAAATTAAAACAAACAAACTACAAAGCTATAAGTTGAACAAATGAAAATTTAGTTGTTTTGTTCAGCACGAGAGTGGAAAGTGTGGTATGTTGCAAGTTGCTTTTAGGAAGCATATTTCAAGTCTCAGATGTTGACCGTTGGCTTTGCAACGTTTGGCGTGTCTGATCCCGATGGAACACGCAGTCAAACAACTGCGCGATTGAGAGTTTATTTATTGTCAAAAGGGCGCCTGCTTTCTATTTCATACAGGATGTTACACAAAACAAGCAAATTTCCTATCAAATCTTGCTTGTTCTTTGAAGGAAATAAACACCCTGTATTCGCGTATCAAAGACGTATTGTTGTTGGTAACAATTGCGCAATCGATCGAGTATAAAACTCATGACAAAAACCGCGTTCAGTTTCGACGCGCCGGAAAATGCAAGGATCACAAAATAAGAAATCGCAACAAAACAGCAACTAAGCGCGGAAGCTATAAATTTCCCTATTTAATTTTATATCTTTTTTGCTTCTTTTTACTTCATTGTGTTTTTCATTAATTTTAAAAGTGAAACAAACACAACAAAGAAACTGCCTTCTGCATTGATGATGACTACCAGTTTTTCATTGTTAAATGAAGAAAGCATCCCTTAATAATCATCATCGAGGCCGTCATCCCCTAAATAATAATTATTGAAAATAAACGATGTCTTAATTCTCTCTAAAAACTCCCCAAAGACTCTGCGCGAGCAAAAAATAAGAATTATTAGGCCAAGTCGGCGGAAGATGCTTGAAACATTATGTAAACGCACCCTCTTAGTACTTCAACTTTAGGAGAGTATAATTTACTTTTTGCTTGTTTTGTTTAAGAAAACAGCTTTTTATCACCGCCAACATTTCGCCTGCTTAAATTTACAATCATGAAATGTCTACACTTTCCGTTTCCGGTCATTGATTGTCCTGCGCACCTTCCGTCCATCTTAATTAACTTTCCATTTAGTTTGTGTGCTATCTGCACCCTTAACTTGCCGAATTTAAAGCGGGCGTTGGAAAAGATGGCGGAAAGTAAAAGAAGTTAAAAAGTAAACGAAAGTGGAAAACTTTTTGATATGCATGCAAACATAAAACGGCTTGTAATTAGGCGCCTTGTATTTTAATAAAAGTTTACTAATATTTTAATGCCTTCGTCGACTTGGTTGCCTCGACCGAAAAAGGATTTGAATTACTCCGATGGGAAATATACTAATAAAACAAAGCGACTTGTTGTTTTCAACTAAACTCATCGAAAATGAGTTTTAATGATCGATTTTTCCAACACAAAAACAATGTTTAATAATAATATTTTATACAAAGTGCGCAACAATGTTGATTGGGGATTTTCAAAACACCCTGTATACATTGCATTGTACTAAATTTAATGCGTATTTAATTGGTATTGAAATAATATTAGTGTTGCTCATTTATTACCTTAGTTTATGCTTTTCTACTTCTTTAACAGCTAATTTCCAAGTTTTCCTGTTTTTATTAGCTCATTTTTATTTTCATTCGTGTCCATTACATTTACATAAATTAATTAATTCGCTCTTGCTAGTATACATTGAAAAAAAATAAACAAAACATTTTGTTTGTGAAGAAAAATGTTGCGTCTGATTGGTTCGTGAAGCTTTTCTTTTACTTAGACAAATTGTAACATATTAGAGTCGTTTGCATGCAGGAATTTTATGTTTGCATCTTTTATTTCTCGGCAAGAAGAGAGCGCTTTGTATTTATAAACGAGTTCATTTATTTCCATTTCATTTCGCTTTCGCGAGTACCAAGGAGGTTTTTCTTTGTAATGTTCGAACATACATCTCAACCTAGTATGTAGAGCATTCAAATAATAAAGCGCAAACATGATATGAGCTACTACATTTAGGCGCACAAATGAATTGAAAAGTTAAACTTATGTCTAGGTAGGAGAGTTCTAGTATGATATATAATTTTAGTTGAATGTAGGTTCACGGGAGTTAATTTTTC
>JARJDT010010224.1:0-11400 GCA_030264655.1 Leptusa sp. GC000079
GATTCATTACCAATTTCTTTGAGGGCAAGTTTCGAGGTTTTGACCAAGTGGTGTAAGAGTAACTTCAGGTTACTTTGGTCGAGTTCCAAGTGCATTTTAGAAGCAAATTCGCTTAATTCTATTACTTGGTTCTTCATGTCTTCAGGGACTTTACCATAGAGATCATCAGCATCATTTTGAACAGCAATAACATGAATTAAGTCGATCTTAGTTATGTCCGGTGTTGTTACAGAACTTTTTACTTTGTGAAAAGTCCAGGAAAGTGGTCTTTTCAGAAAAGTATGTGCAGCCCATCCACTCCAAGTTGGTTGGACTTCCGGGATGTAGAGAAACTCATCCAGTGGGACAACATCATGGGATTTGAGTAGTTCTTCCAAGATGGGTTGAAGGCAAAGTGGGCTTCGACCCTTATGCAGGAGACACTTTTGTAATTTGTGGAAATTGAAAGAGTACAGCGAGTTATGTGAGCAGTAGACTTGCAGCGACTGTTTCCAAAAAGCAAGTTTTGTCTCTAAATCACGCGGGTTTACTTGTTTGCTGCGTAAAGCCCCATAGAGGACATTCAAACGGTCTGCGTCCTGCCATTCTGGGGGCAGTTTGTCCAAGGGAAGCCCCGCATTTTCACTATTTTCCACTTGTTTCTGCATTTTGTTCATAATTTTGTTTTTGGTTAAAAGGAGTCCCGAGCCACGTGTGTTGCCTAGGTTGAAATCCTGCTACATTCCGCTCACTTTTTGGGGCCTCGAGTCGCTGAATAAAATTGTATTTGTGGCGTATGTAAATCGTAATTTCTACCTCTACAAACGTGAACAATTCACTTTTTATTCACACAAAGTCATAAAAAACATTGAGCTTGCTGGTGGGTCGGTCGTGTGCGCGACGTGATTGCGTTCTTGTTTCAATCGAAATCGAATCGGAACGAATTGTAGACGTAGTTTATTGTGTTCAGCCGCAAACTTATTTATAAATCGCTTTGCTCTGATCTTTGTGCTGCTATTTCAGTACTTGTTTCAGTGTGTGCAAATGTTGGAACGCATTCAAAATAAAATCATCAGAATCAAAATGGATAAAGGTAATGCGCGTGCTTTAAGGTTATGCCCCAAAGACTCCTTTCCGAACCTTTTCCATTTTGTTTCTAGTCCTGACTTTGGTCCTGACTTGATTATCGAGCAAGAGCAAAACTTATGCAATGTAGCGTAATTTGAGATAATTAATAAACCGAGGAATAAACTTGTTTAATTGCTGTTGCCCTGTTGTTCATGCATTAACAACGTATCGATAATGGAAATGACACAGCAACGCCAAACCGAACGCGTAATCAGTAAAAAACGCAGAGAATTATGCAATAAACACTTGAAAATATCCTTATGTATTCATATACATGAAAGCGAGCATAAAACATGTTAAGAGCGCATTTGCCTGGAATGTTTTAGTTCTTTCTATGAAAATCATTAAATTGTTAAGAATCATCTATTACCTATACCTGACTGGCAACCCAACATACTATTCGATGATTTTATTTTTTTAGTACAGTTTATTATAAAAATATAATGCGTTAAAAAAACAGTACTATTGGATATTACTTTAAAACACATTTTATTCTGCGTTTTATGGTTTTATCCTCGATTTTATCGAATATGAATTATTTTGCTGGAATTTGTCTGATACGAAAAAAAGTGGTAAAACTTATCGGACTAATTTCGACCAAATATAAATCCTACATAATTGAAAAAATATGATAAAATCCAGGATAAAACATACTTTTCGATTATATACGCGGGTACAACATGTTTTTTAGAAAATCACTATACTTAAATAGTTGATAAATAAAATCTACAAAAAGTATATTGGGTTGCCAGAAAACAGTGTACAAATCATTTTTAAATTTTTCGTTGTATTTAGGGCAAAATTACAAGTAATTTTATTAAAGCATTGGCTAACTATTGAATAACAATGCTTTAATAGCGCTCATAAAAGGTGACTTAAGTTCAAGGCCCTTTTCATATTCATTTAATTGGTGTTGTACTTTGACCAATATTTTTAGTTGTGTGTCAAGTAATATGTATAAAACAAGGTTTCCTCGCTGCTTTTAGTATTTCTGTGTGATAATGGCGCCGCATCAATGTAAGGGCTGTTTGCGAACGCGAATTGCACGTGCACGAAAAGCAATCAACGAGGAACCAACAATGGAGGTCGCCAGTACGAACGGATGCGGGATCACCGACAATCCGGTGATGCCGTGGTTCGGCATGGATATCGGTGGCAGTCTCTGCAAGTTGGTCTACTTTGAACCGAAGGATATCACCAAGGACGAGATGGAATCCGAGATTGAAGCGCTGAAAAACATTCGCAAATATCTTACAAAGAATTCGGCGTATGGCAAAACTGGACATCGCGATACACACCTACAGGTAACGCATTATTTCCTAAAGTTAACTTCAGACTACGTGATTTTTACTATGATTTTATTTTATTCGTAACTTTATTATGGGATAATGCGATAATTTTTGAGTATTCACACTTTTATTTTAACATTAAAACTCAATCATAAACAAAATCATAAAATACAAAAGTACTCACTGATTGTATTGATGGCTTTTTGAAGGTTTTAATCATCAATAAAACCATAAACTAACATGTTATAGTCTGAAGTATACTTTACAACAATAACTTTAGCGAATTAAATTTGATAATAGATGGACAATTCGGTGATCCGTGGACGTCGTGGAACCTTGCATTTCATTCGTTTTCCGACCAGTGAAATGGGCAATTTTCTAGCCCTCGCGAGATCTAAAGGAATGGCGAATTTGGTGACAACCGTATGCGCGACCGGCGGCGGCGCTTACAAGTTCGAGGAGAATTTCCGAAAAGAAGTCAACATGAAACTGGCCAAATTCGACGAGATCGACTCCCTCATTAAAGGCATGCATTACATTGAGGCGCAAAACAAAAACGAATGCTACTACTGGGCGAACCCAACCGATGAGACACAATGCGGTAAAGTCAACTATGATTTCTCCAACCCATACCCTTTTCTGTGTGTGAACATAGGCAGTGGCGTTAGCGTGCTTTCCGTGCGCGGACCCAACGACTACAAACGCATTTCCGGCACCAGGTAACCGCTCCAAAGCAACCACAAGCAAAAACTTAGTAATCTGCCCCTTTTAGTATAGGAGGTGGCACGTTTCTCGGCCTTTGCTGCCTGCTCACCGGGTGCAATTCCTTTGAGGAAGCCATCGAGCTCGCCACTGGGGGTGATCACACACGTGTGGATAAACTCGTTCGGGATATCTACGGCGGCGATTACGAGCGATTCGGCCTACCTGGAGACCTTGTCGCTAGCAGGTAGAATTGCCGGATTATACATAGCATCTCATTTCTGAAACTATTTTCGTTTTTTCGCACGCGCATTTTCGTTTCTTTCAATTGTTATTTTGTTTTATTGTTCAATTTCGTTCGTTTGCTTTCTTTCCGTTTCTCGCTGAATGTGTTTCCAATTTCTTCGTGTGCGTGATGTGTGTGATGTGTTACTCAAAGTTTCTCGGCTATCTGTAGCTTTGGCCAGATGAATTCGCGCGATCGTCGGAGTAAAGTCAGTCGGGAAGATTTAGCCAAAGCAACGCTCGTTACCATCACGAATAACATTGGTTCAATTGCACGCATGTGCGCTCAGCAGGAACACATCGATCGAGTAAGTTTATTTTATCAGCCGACTATTAAGATAACGTAAACATTCGATGCTGTGTTGTTTTTATAGGTGCTGTTTATCGGTAATTTTCTACGCGTGAATCCAATCGCAATGAAGCTGCTTGCTTACGCAATGGATTACTGGTCTGGGGGCACCATGAAGGCGCTGTTTCTCGAACACGAAGGCTACTTCGGCGCTGTCGGATGCCTGCTGCAATTCAACGAAGATTGTGCGACGGGGGCGACCAGTTGAATGCAACTTTAAATGAAAATTACATTCCCAAACCATCTCTATAACAGCAAACACGGCGCATTTAACTAAACTCAATTAACGAACTTGTCTAATTTACCTATGTAAAGTGAATCGTGATTTTGTGATTTCTCAGGCTGCTAATGAATTTTTAAAACCATATTACACATTGATAAGGATAAGATGAAATGAATTTGGCGCTCTAGAATAAGTTTGGGGTAGTGGGTAGGGGATTACAGTCATATATTTTTATTAAGTTATATAAGTAAGTATTTTTTGCGCTATTTAGGCACACATCACATAACTAGAAAAGTGGCTTTAATTATAATTTTAATTAAGAAGCTATAAATTCTCACGACAAAAGTATTACGGTCAAAACGAGCACAAACAGAGATTATTTGCGTGTTTTTTGTTTTTCTGGCTAATTGAATTCAATTGGCAATAATTGTTTGAAATATGTGGTGTTGCGTCATGCATTTATTTATGTTTAAGTAAGTGTTTATAGCTTTTTAATTAATAGTGGGATATTTTAATTTATAAAAAGCAAACTTTAAATAAACAATTTTATATTATTGCTTCTTAATATATGTATATTAATATTAATAAATAATTTGTTTTTCGTACGAAATAATTCATTTTTCTTTATCCTTGAATAATTTTGTAGGCAATTTCACTTTTATTAGTAAATTGTTTTATTTGACAATAATGTCAGTTTTACAATGATTTGAAATTCTCAATTTCGTGTAAAATTTAATTGCTATGATGCATCATGTCCAAATCAGATAATTGTCCTTGTTCAGGCGAGGACGATCAGGAAATAGACTTCGGCGACACCCCGAACACGCAGAATACCTGCCCCCAAGAACCAGTGCCCAAACTCCCCAATTTCCTCACACAAATCCTTTACACAATCCAAAATCTGCGCAGTATTAATTTCGGGCGAGGTTCCTCCATTGAAGAGATTTGTGTCTTTATGAAGTGCAACTTTAACATAGGGGGTGATGTCTGGAGCAGGGTGGAAACCACCGTGCAGAAAGCCCAAGCAGATGGTTTTTGTGTGGAGCACAAAGGGCGTTATGTCCTTGTTGCGCCCCTTGCCAGGATGCAAAATGCGAAAACCGAGGAAAGAATGCAAATTGTCAAAGATATGAAGCAATTTTTACTCTTTAGTCCCAATATGCGACAGAGTAGAAAGAAATCGGGAAACAAAACCACAAGGTCTAGGAAACAATCTCGGAAATCGTGTAAACGACCTGCGACAAGTGCACGAAGGAGGCGGAAACGATCTTCCTCGCGTTCTTCAAAAATGAGCAAGGAAAATATTTTATCTATGTTGAGAAATATTGAAAATGTTCTTATACAACATTTGTCGCAAGGAGAAGATGAAGGAAGGCAGCCAAATCAGGAAGGACAACGCAGTACACGTGCCAAGTCTCCACAGGAAGAAAAACATAATAATTCGTCTTTAATTCTGCAAATGGGACCAATCGCTTCCCCATCAGTTAAAAAATTGCCAAAACCTTGTTCAAAGGCTTCTTCTAGGAGGACTAAGAAAAGAAAATCTCGCGGAAAATTCACGGATTCTGAGCTAGAAAGTCGAACAACTAACGATAGTTTATGCACAGCTAAAACTTGTCGGTCTGAAAAACGAAGAAAAATTCTGCCGAACAAGGAAGAAGTTAAGAAAAAATGTGTTAGAAAAAGGGGCAGGAAAAAAGAAAACTCTGATCTTGATGAGAGTCAAACATCTTTTGATAAGCCACATCGAAATAAACGGAGAAGACAAATTTCGACTACACCAGAAAATGAAGAAGAGGAAAAATTAAGTGCGAAACCTCAACGAAAACGAGGGCGAAAAAAACAAAAAATATGTCAATGTAAAACGCGCGCGCAGTAATAGTTAACTTATTTTGTTATAAAATAAAAATAAATTCCCTAAAAATCACCATTTTTGTAATTGTTTATTGTTAGAATCAAAGGTGGCTGTTGTTGATAGGAGGTGACAAGTTAACGAAAGCAGTAAAAAAAAATCATTTCTCGTCTGGTCCCCGAACGAACAACACCTCTGAACAACACCCAAAATGAAGACTCCTAAGAAGGCAATCGTCTACAAGACTGCATCCAGGAAGAATCGTTCTGTGGAGAAGAAGAACAACAACAGACGTTATGGGGAGCCCACTGAGCCGGAAAAGATGCCCATGGTCCCCATGGATTTCGAAAAGATGTGGCGTGCCCACACCGAGATGGTGAAGACCACTATCGCCGCCGAGGTCGACCGCATGGAGCTCTCACTCGCGACTCAGATGGACGAATCGAAGAAGTCCATGATGCGCTCCATCATCGCTAATCTCCGTCGCGGCGGTCAATATATGTATTGAAGACACATTAATTAAATTAACTCACATTTTGTATGTTCTCATAATGCAACTTTGTCATATTCAATTCAATAAATAATTGTGTTGCATTAATTTTCATATATTTTGATTGAATTTTCCTGCATTTTTATACATTAATTTTGCAATTTTATCGTCAATATTTGATATTCCAAAATAAAATTGAACCGCTGTAGATCATATTGAAAGACGCGCACACATTTTTAACATAATTTATTTTATTGTACATTACTACATTTACATTTCAAATTCAAATCGATTTGAATATGTCCCAGTTAAGTCTTTGGAGGCTTCGATGGATCTCGAAAACTAGCAAATGTATCAATATTTCTTTCGGGGAAAATTTATTCAGAATTTAATGCCTACAAACTTGAGAAATCTTTGATTTTTGACCTTAAATATCTTGTAAACCAATGGTCCAATCTAAATTAGACCAAGGAAAACCGGCCTTATATTATCCAAAGAATGTAACAAATGTACTGAACTAATTTTCCGGCTTCCGGTTTTCAAGATAATTGCATCATTTCTTATTTTCAATGCATTGATTGATGCTGAACATGTCCATGTCCCTTCAAAACCTAATCAAGGAAACGCTATTTGATTGATTTTCATATTTTCGAGTCGACATCTGGCAACTAGGATAACGAGCGGACCGAGTTGTGGTTGCTAGTTGTTGGATGGACGCCATTTTGACTGATTTTGACGTTTTTTTAATATTTGTGATATTTGTGAAAAGTTGGCTTGGAAAATTATTAACTTGTCAAAATTTGAATGAAATAGAACGCGCACATTTGCAAGACTTGACTAATGGGCAAAATATGAATGAGACTAAAGTGCATTAAAATTATGATTAAAATGAATTAAAATGGTTCGGCCACGTAAACCAACACCTCCCGCACGCAAACGAAGACCTGCCGTGAAACGGCCAGCGTCCCGCGAAGAGTCCTCCGCGTCGGCAGCATCGTCAATAACGCCACGAGAGCATCAATCCGAATTGAGCTCAGTGCCGAAAAACCCGAGCCAAGTCCAACCGCAACGCACCACATGGGAGAACATCGTCCTCCACTACTTGTCCAAATTGAAAAACTATTGGACTAGTAGCGACGCGCCGTGCGATTTTCGATGCTCGAATCGGCAATGCAATTGCACCGAAGAGCGACAAATAAACAACCCTATGGAATGGAGCACTCCCGAAGAACAGAAATTCTTAAACAAAGAATCCGAGGTGTTAAAACGCCGCTTGGGGAACAGCCAACATTCAGCAGCGCCTACAAACCGCAGAAAGATCATCAATATTGTGTCGAATGCGTTGCAATATGGACTTGCTAATGGAGTTGTCACGAAAAACGGACAGTATTTTTGCGTTGACGACAAACAATCGGAAGAGTCGTTTGAATGCAGTTCGCAGTCGGACGTCACGCGCCGCAGGAACAAAACGAAATCGAAACCGCTCAGTTTGAGAAAAGCTAAAACTATCAAAATTGACAAAATGGGGAGCAATAGCCAACGCAAGAACAAACAACGCATGGCTGTTAATAACCACAAGAGTTGTAACGAACGAACTAAAACAACCGGTGTGGCCAACAAGAAGCCCAAAGCCAAAAATGTCGTGCCACGTGGCTCTATGCGCCCTTCGTATCGGTGTGTTAGATGCAACAAGTATTATGGGAAAAATAATAAGAAGCGGGACAAGAAAAAGTAGCTTCGAAATTTTTGTGTAAAATGTAAATTTGTTGTTTTTTTTTTGTTAATTATGCAAATGTGAATAATGTAATTGTTTTTGGATCAAAATAAGTAAATTGCAGTTTTTGTCTGAAATTGTTTATTCAAAAATATAAATCTTTCAATTTTAAGAAGATTTTCATAATTAATAACAGAGATAAACTATAATAATAAACAACTATGTGTGTTGCCCGGCGCCTTCACATGGCACACGCGCCTAACCTACCCTACAATCGTTGAACGTAGCCATTCAACTTCCGTAAATCTTCAGCGTAAACTTCAACTTCTTGCATGCCATGTTCCTGATTCAGGAGATGCAAGTGAATGCGTCCATCGCCAGTCACAACAGCCTTTAAAAACATTAATTAGTTTATTTTCTTGCATTAATTAGTACAATAATTAATTTAAGTTAACTCACCATGTAAGAAACGTCTGATTCATTTGGAGAAATCCTCATTGTCCTGATTTCTTCCTTTAAGTGAATACTAATAACAGGTTGCAACTCGCTGACGCTCAAATCCCATATATTAATATTATTATCCGAATCATGCGTGTAGAAAATGCAAGGACGATTACGCGACCATTGAATATTCAAAATGGCGGCGTCACTTCGCTGGTTACTAATAGTCATCAACGGTTTTTCAAATTGTCTTGTCAAGAGGACAACTTCGCCCGAGTTGCAACCTGCCAAATAATACTCAACATTGTGTGGTGAGTATTCGAGGACATTGACAGGACTCTTCACGCCTGTGCTGTATTGTCTAGGATGTGTGCGAGTGCCACTGATCAAGGAATGCATTATAAGGCCGTAATTCGTGGAGATAAACAAATGGTTCGAGTCGAGTGGATTAAGGCACAAGTCGGTGCATTGCAAATTCAGTTCTGGGTGTTGTTGACGCATTTCTACAATATTGTTTTTGACCAGCGAAAGTCGATTCAGGCCTAAACTTTCCCGTCTTTTAATGATCAAACCCCACGTTATAATTGTCCCGCTTTCGTTGAGTGTCAACACTTGAAAATCCGGGGACTTCAAAGCCCGAAAACAACGCACTCGAACTATGGGTTCAACAAGGGTTAAGTTGACATCCGTAAGGAAACTCGGAGGACGCGAAGGTTCATTGTCTTCCAGCAAATCCCAGACTGCTAAAGACCCGTCTTGAAACCCGCCAAAAATTAACTTGTCATTGTCCAGACCAAACGTGACATCTGTAAGGTCCCCGAATGCTGTGAAGTTGTCCTCAGGGATGTTGGGTTTTCCTAGGGACCAGACAAGTCCCCAGGACTTCATTTCCTGTAAATCCATAGCATGCACTGTGACAATCTTCGAGTTCTTCAAGGAATTTGAAAACGCAATCAATTTGGTTGCCCGATATTTTTCGGTATTCAGGATGAAGTATCCTTGACTAAAGGGGAACTTCCCGGTGTTCATCTCCAAGGAGTTATTTCCATGTTGATTTTCTTTGAGCAACTCCACAATGAGTTTTTCTTGTGTCTGCAGAAACTTATTTAGATTATATTCGTCGTATTCCAAGGAAGGAATTTCTTTAAGGAGATTAACTTCCAGGGTGTCACTTCCCACCCCTAATAATTCTTCCCTGAACTGCAAAGGGTTCTTCGACTTAGTAATCTTATCAATCGGGAACTGCGTCCATTTATTAGTGTATCGGACAATATCAGTTTGTATTTCTTCATCTACGCGATCATCGCCAGTTTGTGATGCGACTTGCGTGCTGTTCCGGTTACCAAAACTCTTAATAAAATCATCATAGTGCTTCGCCGGGAGGTCAAAAAGGGTAAAATTCTGTTGGTCAAGGCGAATCATGCTCATGAGTTCTTCACCGCGTTTGTTTCTCTTTTGTTGTTTTCTGCCGCTTTGTTGTTTGCGTTTGGCATCCGCAAAATTGACAAATTGCAGCGAAGTTTTCGCTTCTTCAAAACCTTCATCCGAGAGTGAAGATAAATTAACGGGTTCGTTTTCTTTAATTCTGTCCATGACTTGCAGACGTTTCGGTTCCATGTCGAAGTTTCCCGAGTCAAGTTTGCGTTCTTCTTCCGCAGAGTTTACTCTTTTAATTGGGATACTTTCTTCGTTATTTTTTTCTTCTTCAGCTTCCGATGACGAAGATGAAGATGAAAGTTCGCCTTCTGTTGATACATCAACAGGTTCGGAACTTGTATGCGAATGTGAATGTGAACTGTGATATTCTTCGAAATCAGAAGCGTACGAATCAAAGTCATCTTCGTAGTTATCTTCAGTTTCGTCATCATTGCCAAGATCTGTTTGAACTTCAGTAAGAGTAAGACTTGTTGCTAATGAAGTATCAGGAATGCTTTCTGTGTCTGTTTCTTCTTTTTTTGATATTTTTCCTATTTTTGCAACATTAGTCAACTTACTTGCTTCAGGACCAACAATATTCGTATTAACAATACTTGGTCTCTTCAGAGTCGCTGTTTTCGGTCGTTCTGACTCTAAATGACTGCTACTACTGCTAGAATTCGACTGTTTCTTTGGACGAGTTGTCTTTAACTTTGCACGCATTTCTTTTTTCACTTCTGCCAAACTAGTCTGGGGTGGTTTTTCAGGTTTAGGCTTAAAAACTGTCTTTGTTTTGGTTAGAGATGCAGGAATGGCCGGTTTGACACGTGGCGTGCTCACCGCATTGAGATTAAGCGCATTTGAATAGAGCGATTTATTAGGGAAATATTGAGACTTGGAGACCTTCAAACGCGACAAGAAAAATAACAATAATTAATTAAAAACAGTTCAAGGACTATAGATTATTAATTATCCTAAGTAAATTAGTAAACCATGTTAGAATGTTACCCTGTTGCTTGTAGGACTATTAGGCACCCGCAATTTCGAATTTTTCACCCCTAGACTTGTAGTAGTTGTCTTTGAAGAAGCACCCCCGATATTAGTTGTCTTCGTCCTGGTTCCTGTCACCAGAGGAATTTTTTTTTCTTTGGGTTTTATTTTTTTCTCCGATGCGGCGGCCAATTCTTCCTTGTCGCGGTCATTAAGGGTTGTTTTCTTGATTTGTTTGACCACATTCTGCACAAGAATTTCAATCAATTCCCATTTATGATTAAATTATATTAAAAGGAGAAAAACTTGCCTGTTTTTTATTAGTCGTCGTCGACATGAACAGAAATGAACGAAGGTATAAAAGTAAAGTATGAAATTATGAATCGCGGTTTGTTTGTAATGAGCAGAAATTGACAA
Organism: Leptusa sp. GC000079; assembly: GCA_030264655.1. Taxonomy (NCBI): domain Eukaryota; kingdom Metazoa; phylum Arthropoda; class Insecta; order Coleoptera; family Staphylinidae; genus Leptusa; species Leptusa sp. GC000079. Next base: position 11,276 of record JARJDT010010224.1, read on the forward strand.
TTACGACACAAACAAAGCGTCACATTTGTTCCAGTTTATTCTATGCACCATTCAGGTGACTTATTTAAGTTTTATTTGTTAAAAATATCACAGACATTTATTTCAAGGGGTAGAAATTGAGGGTA
>JARJDT010010236.1:0-15987 GCA_030264655.1 Leptusa sp. GC000079
GTTCATCAAAGACGAGTCGGAATTCTGGGACATTGTCTGTTGGCTTGTTTCATATGCAGCTTTTGCCATCAATCTCTAAAGAAACAAAATTCAAAAATTATTTATAGTTTTTTTACGATGGTGAAGAAAGTTTATTAATTTACATTAAGTCTGTTTTGTTCCCGCCTTGAAATAGTTGACTCGCTCCCGGAAACGGAGCCACCTGATGAGTTACTTGGCTTACGTTTTCTTTTATAAACTTTTTTAACGTCTTTGCGGCCGAAGATAATTTTAGCGTCATATTTATTATTGAACGCAGGCAAGTTTGGTGGTTTAGAAGCAGTTTGGTGCAACACTTCGATTTTTCTAAGGTATTGGAACCAAATGGTTTGTACGATTTCTTTGAGGTTTTCTTTAGCGCCGAGTTCGATTAGTTCATTAACTAAGCCCAATAATATGTAGTTGTAACATTCCCAGCTTGTAATTTGTTCACAGTGAGAGTCTTTCGAAGCTAGCGATTTGATCCTTTTTGTTTTGTGCACTACTACGATTGTTTCATCGCCTTGTGTGTTAACAAATTCTTGTTCTTGCAAAACTTGCGATTGCGTTTGGCATTCGGCACAGAAATAAAACCCTGCTTCTTTGTAGAAATCCGTTCCATCACAATAATCACACTTTATATCAGCCATTTTCTAATTTTCTGGATAATTTTTATTTAAATTGATTAGTTGTTCCAAAACCGCACGTGTAACAACAAAAATAACCGCCAATTTAAGAGTTAGGTTAAATCCAAAGTTAAATCGTTGGTTAAATCCAGCGTTAAATCCGAGGTTAAATCGAGCGACGCCAACGTGCGGCGGGTTTGCAGAAAAATAAAAAAAAACAAAAATCAAAATTGATTTGCGTATCAAAATCTTATACTAAATTAAATTTTGCGTTCGTTAAGAACGGTTTAATTTTTCTGCAAACCCGTACTTTTTCGAAAATTGCAATATCAATCAATTTTGGACGCGAAATGGCCAATTTCACATTTTGTATCAGGATCACATGGGATGCAAGAGGTAGTTCGACGCCAAAAGTAGTTTTAACCATTTTCACGACATTTCTCGATTTTTGTAACAGGGGAGCAGAATGATCAGGAGGTTGCTAACGGATAAATTACCAAAACCAAAGTTCACCCAAGTAATTTTCAAAAAGAAATTTATAATGGAACACAAAAACGTCAAAAAATGATATGCATATGAAAAGACATGATCACATGAATGGACTTTGTAGTTTTATTTATATTAGGTACATTCCATTTTTGTAAGATATCTGAAGTTGAAATTAATTTTGACCATCAACGAAAATGCACATTTTCACAAGAGATTTCACTATAAAAGTAGGAAACCAGATTAAATTTCACGTCTATGTGTTAGGTTTCATCCTGCTGGAAGTCTCATTTCACTATCAAAATCGCCTCTAAATTTGATAATTGCAAATATGAGCAGAAAAAATCTGATAACTCGACAACCAGAGACCCAATCTAAAGCTAGATTAAATTTCACAACCAATGAGATCGGTTTCATCCTGCTGGGAGACTTATTTTACTATAAAACGAGGCAACAAAATTTAAATTTGCAATTATTTTAACCACCACAAATCAAAACTTAATTTACGTAACAAAATTGGAAATTAGATTAAATTTCACTGGTTTCATCCTGCTGGGAGACATGTTTCACTATAAACATCGCCCACAAAATTGAAAATTGCAAATATGAAAAGTGGGGTGTCGCAGAAAACAACGAATAACTAACTCAACAACCACAAGTCAAAACTCAATTTACATAACAAAATCTGATACTAGGTTAAATTTCATGTCTCTTGAAAGGCGGTTTCATACTGCTAGAAAGTTTATTTCGTCCTGAAAATCGTTCCCGAAGTTGAAAATTCAAATTTTGATAAATACATGGTCGCAGAAAGTTCATTTCACGCTGAAACAATGCCCGAAGTTGAAAATTCAATTTTTGGGAAATTGCGAGGTCGCAGAATAACGCGGATAACTCAACAACTAGTAACCGAATCTCAATTTACCTAACAAAATAAGTTGAAATTGCCATCATAACTGCATTTCAACACAAAAATCACTGTTTTACATTCATTTAACGTCGAGAAATTTTCGATAAAAGCGATAAATGTTCATTTACTACTATAAGTTTTAAAATTATTGCTACGATAAATAAATTCGGTTGTTGGTGAAAATTCGCCATGCATTGCTAACATAGCTTTATGGGTCAAAAACACCATTAAAGCTGCATTAACAACGAACGGAAAATTTCAATTCCTGTCGCAAAATGTAATGAAAATGGCGAAACATAAGTTGAAGCAATAGATACTTAACGCGAATGTTTGATCTAGTCACAAAACTAAACCAATGCGACTAGACCAAAGCATCCGAGCGGAATATCCGAAACAAACACAACATGAAAACGAAAACCAACAAAAAGCGCAGAAGTACCCAGCCGCCATTGTCAAGTAACTAATGGCTGTGATATGGAGAAAAACACACGTCACAGCAAAAGTTCCTTGAAAATATACAGCCCTGTTCACACAACAAACAAAATTCAAAGAAACGCAGACAAGTCACTGATTATTTTGGTGATAAAGACGTTCGAATCAAATGTTCACACGGCTAGATCACCAAAGACAATCAATAACTTAAACTTAAGAGCAAAAAGACAAAAATGTTGTTGAAGAAAGGGACAAACCGCGAGATCATTCCGTACTCCAAGTTTAAATGCAATGGTAGCACAGGAAGATCCCACGGTTCGTCCGCTCTCGTTCACCAAACGCACTTTTGAACAAACAAACAGTTAAATTACAAATTGCGGCGAGTTCAATCCGTACTATGTATTTACAAAATCCGCATACCGCAGAATGAACTCGCCAGAATTCGTAATTTATTACAATTAATAAAGTTTCTTACAATCAAATCAAAATTTACAAGACAAGGTTAACTTAACATTACACTAGAGATAATCAAGTGAACTGAATAACACCTTCGAAAGTGTCGCCTTTTATACTAAACTTCACTGGGGTGAAAAGATGAATTTCAGGTGGGGGTAACGAGGGAACGTCATCAGTCATTACATTATAAAAGTACTAAAGTGTCATTAGGAGCCTTCCATGAAGCAACCCTTAGATACCTAAGCAGGTAATATTTTCATCTATAGATATAAACTTGATGCGAAGATAATATCGCGCTTAATTAATTTAATAGCCGTGTTGAATTTGTCTTCTAAATCAGTATTGCCTATAGTTTTGGACGCTTGGACCATTTGCCTTAGCAATTCTTCTAAGCGGCGCATGCAACGAATTACAGAACCTTCGAACACGTCAGTCATCGCACACAATTCGCTGAAAGTCGATCCGTTGCACCATGCGAAGACGACGTCCATTAAAAACGGTTTGAAGCGCTCCACGTACTTGTCTTCGTCGAGCGGTAGTCGCGCTTCCGTGCTTACTTTGGCGATACGCCGCGCGATATCTTGCATTTGTCGCAAAGCGCCGCAAAGTTCTTCGCTCAACTTCGGACTGTTTTGACTTTTTTCGTCGAAGACGAAACAGCTTAATATTGCGCAAGCTTGCGCGGGGGTTAGCGTTCCGAAAATCCCGTTGAAGATCATTTCGGAAAGGAGTAATTCATCCGCGCTAAACACAAATTTTCAATAAAACAAAGTCGAAAACAATTTAGTTTTTTCGAAATTTTGTTTTCGATTACCTGCTAAGTTCACAAGCGACGCGCCCTTTCAGCTGTATGACATCGGAGTTTGTACAGTAACCTAGTCGCCGTAAGACGCGCTTCCTGCACTTGAGTTCGTCTAATTGCAGGACGGATTTCGCGTCAAGCAGCTTCTTTTTGGCGTCAGTGAGCGCACTTTCGCATTCTTTCTTCTTCTCGTAAAGTGCATAATCCGCATTAAGGCTGTCTTTCTTGTGCATTGGATGATCATACATACTATTCAATTATTACAAACATACATCCAAATAATTAAATTGATAATTACTAAGAATCGTGGTCATTACCGTTTTTCTAAGCTTTCAATTTTCTTAACAATCCCTTCGAAGTCGCCGTCTGCAATCTTCATATCATTAATGGGATTTAGCAATGGGGGCCCCCCAGGGAACCGTTTCTTCACTTCGGCGATTGCTTTATAAACGCCTTTGCGCGCGTCGCGCGAACGCAAATCGTTCGGACAATGCAAGCGCACTGATGAAATATGCGTTATCAGTTTCGAGGAAACAGCAAGTACCTCAATCTCCCCATTCTACAACCACCATAAATTTTATTTATTTTTGAATCAACCAGTATGTTGAAATTTTAAACACCAAGTTATGAGAATTACCTGGTTTTGAGGACAAGGTTTGGGAATTTCCTCATCGTCGTGTTTCTCAGCAGGTAGGACATTAAGCAGTAAGTCTACTTGTATCTTAGTGCCACCATCCTTAGCTGGATTAGTCCGCTTACCACGAACAAATTCCGAAACCTTCTTGAAGTTTACTATAGCGCCCCAATCATATTCTTCGCCATTTGCCTTAATCTATGGAAATATAAATATACCAGTTATATGCAAGTAATAAACACGTATAATAATAAACAGTAAAATCATATTATTTTCGTAGAAAAATTACTTTGACTAATCGTCCAGGTTGTAAAAACGGCACCAGGTACTTGGGCATAGTAATATAGTTGCGAAACTGGCCGCCAAGAGCGTCTAGTTCTGAACGTATCGTATAATATGAAGCTATACCCTCTTCATCAGCGATTTTAAATTGTTCAAAAGTTTTACGAACTTCTTCATATTCTATAAAATAAACAAATGGTCAAATGGAAGTATAATGAACGCAGAAAAATAAATGGCCGGATATGTTCACGGATAGAAGAAAAAAATTAGTTTGGTTTTTCTGAAAAAAGGTTTGGTTTTTCTGAAAAAAGGTTTGGTTTCGTTCCGTTCAGTTGAATTTAAGTTTTGCCATTTCTCAAAGAAAAATCCTTTTGTACAATAATCCTTTTTTGCAAGAATTCGAAAAGCAATCATTTATTTTAATAAAAATTGATAGAAATGCATTAAAGGCACTTAATATTCAAAGAACAGTGGTTAGATTTGTGAATCGCAACGTTTTCTAATATTTGATTTTGTATGCAAGACTTGAACTTCGATTTTTTCTTGCAAGAAATCGAAAAACAATAATTTATTTTAAAAATTGATAGAAATGCATTAAAGGCACTTAATAAACACAGAACAGTTGTTAGATTTGTGAATCGCATCGTTTTCTAATATTTGATTTTGTATGCAAGACTTGAACTTAGAATTTTTCTTGCAAAAAATCGAAAAAAATTCATTTTAAAAATTAATAGAAATGCATTATTTAAGTCCCTTGTTAGATTTGCAGAAGTAGCTCAGTTTGCTGCATTTTCTGCAAATCTTACATAAAAAATCATTAGAAAACTGTTCGGTGTCTCTTAAAATTCCATCATTTTTTCCCCTATTTTATTTTCTTAATTTTTGCAAAAAAAATCGAAATATTTGGAAGAAAACAAGTTTTAAGGTTTGAAAACAAGCAGGAAAGCTTCCCCCAAACGGTTTTTCAGAAAAATCGAAAACTACATCACTAAAATTAAGTCATACTGTCATGTAGTCCAGGGATAGCAGCCTGGTTTTGGAACTGATAGAAAGATCTTTCCAACATATATTCCGGATTGATTTCTTCCACACGTAATAAATTCAAAACCATATTATAAGTCAGATGAAATGCAGAGTTGATCGGATCAGGTAAACCCTTGACAATCTCGCGGCCTGAAGCTTGAGGTACTTTTTCGTCGACCATGAGAATGACAATACCTTTATCGTCAATACCTCGACGCCCCGCGCGACCCGACATTTGAATATACTCCCCAGAAGTTATCTACACAACAATCGAAAATTATATTCCATGTGTAAGAAACACTTTGCGATTTACCCATCGATAATCCGTGCCGTCATATTTGCGCATACCTGTGAAGAGGACAGTGCGCGCCGGCATATTCAAACCCATCGCAAAAGTCTCGGTGGCAAAGAGCGCTTTAATGAGACCTTCGCCGAAAAGTATCTCAATGGTCTCCTTCAAAATGGGTAATAATCCCCCGTGATGAATGCCGATACCTCTACGCAGCAGCGGCAACAAGTTTTCGACCTGCGGGAGCTGCTTGTCGTCTTCATTGAGCACATCCATAGCGTTCGCAAAGACTTCGTCGACCAATTGCTTCTCCGCCGCTGTAAAACTAGCGATAAATACATGGGCAACACATTTTTTGGGGGGGGTTTTACTCGTGTTGAAGTCCAATTTTGTCATTGACGTCGCATACAACTCGCAGTCCTTTTTACTAAAGGAAAAAACTATGACAGGAGCAAAATTCCGCTCCATGATCATCTTGACAATTTTGAAGATATCTGATTGTTCCGGGTCTTTGTCGGCGAAGCCCCCGCGACGGCCGCGCTCGTCGCCTTTTTTCAACACGGACATCGCCGTTGTGAAGTTCTCCTCCTTGAACGTCCCGTTTTCGTCGACAACCATGTGAATTCCTTGCCCGCCGCACGGGAAGATGAAGTGTTGCAGCGGCGTCGGACGATAATCCGTGTAAACGACATGGCATGGTTGCTGATGCAGGTGCGCTACCCATTCGGCAAACTGCCGCGCGTTGGGGATCGTCGCCGAGAGGAACACGAAGTGCACGTTGTGCGGCAGCAAGATGAGAGTCTCTTCCCATACGACGCCGCGCTCCTTATCGCGCATGTAATGGATCTCGTCGAAGACCACCCAGCCGACTTCGCGCATTATTTCCGAGCCGCGATACAGCATGTTACGCAGGATTTCGGTGGTCATTATGAGGCACGAAGCGCTTGGGTTTATGGTGACGTCGCCGGTCACTAAACCGACGTCTTTGAATTCGTCGTAAAACTCGCGATATTTCTGGTTCGATAGCGCTTTTATTGGCGTCGTGTATATTACACGTTGTTTATTTTTCAATGAGGTGGCGATAGCGTATCTGAAACGGCCATTGTTTCGAATTTATAAACAAATTTCGTCTAATGTTTCATTTTAGACTCATTTTATTTAATAATATTATATTCAGTTCACAACTGAATTATTACAATTTCAAATTTTTAATACTTTTTCAAGGTTACTAAGATAAATAGTATTTTCTTGTTGGCAACAATGAATTTTCAAAAAAAATTAAATTTATTGATTAATTAAAATTAAAAATTTTATTTAATTTTTTAAATTTTTAAATATTGCTAGAAAACAAGGTGCTCTAAACTGAATACTTTAATTAAATAAAATCGCGAAATTGCAAAATCGCTAAATTTGCAAATTTTTGGTATTGAAATCACGAAAATTGATATTTTGGTCTAATTTACTGAATCATTCAATTTTCAATCATTTATTTGAGGTTAATTGTTAACCAGTTTAATTCAAAAGCGAGCCGATTCACCAATAATATGAATATAATTTGTTGGCAACACTGCATTTTCAAAATGGCGAAGAAAACTTGATCTAGTTTTGTTAGCAAAATTGTAAAATTTTTGTTTCATTCAAATTTCAAATTTTCCATAATTATTTTGTGGTTAATTATATCAATTATTAACCAATCTTATTCGAAATCGTGTCATTAATATGTTTTTTTGGCAACGTTGCATTTTTAATATTTGCAACTTTTCGATTGTGAACCACATATATACTTAAAAACGAATTGGACTTACTCAGCAACAACCGTTTTGCCGGCTGAAGTGTGTGCAGAAACCAAAACGCTTTGGTTGTTATCAATACACATGATTGATTCAGTTTGGAACGAGTCTAGAGTGAACTGATAGGTCTTTGCGGCGTCGGTGCGTCGCGGTTGCAGCGGCATGTAGCCATGACCAGGCGGACAGGCCACTTCATGCGTGCATGATTCCAACGAGTCGATTGTATGCACCAGAATGCGATTTCGCAACTCTTCAAAGCTATTCAAATCAGAAATTGTGCCTGGATCATCTTCACTGTCCGACGACATTTTTACAATTTTTTATTTTTTTTTATTTATTTCGTATCAAATTTCACTCAAACAACTTGATATCAACAACGACAAACAAAAGTGAACGAAAGCGTTCAAATAAACAAATAAAAAAACAAGTCGTTTTTCGCAGGTGACTTGGTCAGACATTTTGTTTTAAACAAAATAGAAAACCGGTAAATTCCGTTAAAATATGGTTAAAATCAAAAAAAAATATGCGCTTACTTGATGTCGTCAATGGAAACAGCCTCATCTTCAGCAACAGACTTCACTTTGAACTTCTTAATGTTAGCATCCTCATCGATGCTTTCGATATCGTTCTCGCGTTTCGTCGTATTATTACTGCAAATGCAAAAAGCCGCATGTTTCAACCGAGGAGAAGTTTCAACAAGTTTATGAAAGTGAACGAGGCGGGTAAAAAACGAGCGCTTGGCGTGCTCGCTCCATGCACCATGTTTCTTGCAGTTTGATTTTAGGTTAAGCTAATCAAAAAACGAGCATACCTTGAAATGTCGACCATTTCCTCGTCGTTTGCGCGTTCCGCACGCGATGGCTCGTCGCCGTCGTCATCGTCGTTGAAACAATCGAAGAGGTCGTCGATTTGGCCTGACATCGTTAATTATTTGCCGAAATTGCGAGCGGAAAGCGCCAACCACGCGTTTTCTCCGTTCGCAGATCAGTAAAAACCTCCGCTCGCACTCGCGCTCGAACAAAAATGCAACAAGGCGCGAAACGCTGGTTTGGTGGTAAAATTCCAACAGGAAACTGTAATGGCGGCTTAAAACTTTCATTCCCGCGCGCTGTACCGGACTTCCTGTTTGGAAACGTTCAACTTTGGTCAAAATGGCGGGAAATTCAAACGAGGCGTTACAATAATCCAGTAAACTTGAGCGTTACAATTTTGTTGAAAAGAATTTCATTTTAGTTTTATGGAAAAGATTTTATTTATTAATAAAATACAATTATTCAACTGAAAGCCAAATTAGGAAAATATTTAGCTAGACGAAATTATCGACGCAACAAAACATATTGGTAATTACATATTACTTCATTTACCACATGAAATCATAACTTAAAAAATACAAAATCCGATCAATCGACGAACAAAAGACAACAATTAAATTAAACTGTATACACTTGACAATCTTGACAGTATGCATACTTGGCGCGTCCATAGAGTGCCGTGACTTTTGCGTTTTCAAAATTTCAAAGCTACTTCTACCTATTAACATAATCGCAATGATTTTTTTGTTTTTGTTAATTAATATTCCATAGTCGATATTGTATTTAATGAGATTGGATCTATGTCCTAGAGTGGAACGCGTTATCGCCAACAAAAAACGAACGGAAAAAAGTTGCGAACGAAACGCGCCTAACAGCTAAACTTATGGTTTATGAAGATTATAAAAAATGCAGTCCATGTTGTTGCCTTGATTTCTCAAATTGTCAAGAATCTCGAAGCAATCTCAAAAAGTGTGTGAGTGAATTTTTCGATTTGTTAAGTATCAGTTGATTTACTTCTTTCCTTTGTTATTTTTGGTGGCTGGGCCCTTGCCCTTAGCGGCGGTGTTGTTCTGCGTCTTCGCCTTTTTGCTCTTCGGACCCTCCTCTTCATCCTCGTCCTCTTCCTGCAAAGTAGATAAAGACTGATTAGTTGGGCAATGAGTTGCTTGCAGCATACAGCACACCTCCACTTCCTCGATAATAGGCAACTTTCGTTTCTTTAAATTATCATCCTGCAAAAGGCGGTAAGAAATCATTGAAAGGATGGGGCAAAGGTTTTAAATGTTTGAGTAGGTAACAATCAAAAAGAATTACTTACAGCGCCGTCTTCAGCATCTTCCTCGTCCAACATCTCCTCTTCAATCTCGTCCATATCGTCGAATTCTTCAACGGGGCCGCCGATGAGGTGATGGCCGATGAGATGCACTGGGCCGCTACCTTGGATTAGACTGAATGTGACTGGAGGGTCCGGAAAACTGAGGTCCAACTGAACTTGGCTGTTTGGCGCGCCTGCCTTCAGGATCGCCACCGGGATCTTGATGCTTTCCTTCCATGTCATCGCTTCGACTTGGATGACGTTCACTTCACCTTCTTTGGCGTCGGGTCCCAGCAATGCCTGTTTGATGATCAGTTTATGTCCTCCTTGGTAGTCGTCAGCGGCTTTCGCTTCAGGATCCCAGACTTGATTGGATTTTGCGCCTTCCAACGTGAGTGCTGCAAGCATTGACAAACGCAACATTAAACACTTTACTTGAAATGGTTGTTTTGGGTGCAAGTAAATGAAAATGGCGCGCAAACGCCGGTTACCCGCCGATAACCTTGCATTTACAGGCGTATGTACACCATTTTTGTTAAAAATAAACACGGATTGCAGTAAATTGACTATTTGGCTTGCTCAATCTTACCGAAAAAGTATTCATCGGCCATTGTTTACGGTGGATGTTTGTAGATTTGTTTCGATCGCACGTGACTGACTAGCCGGCTTCTTGTTAGTTTGAGAAATGGCGATAAGAAGCTTTCGAGAACGTGAACACGAACAAATGGCGACTTGAAGTGAAGTGATGGTGATTGGCGAGCAGGAGAACCAAACAACTTCAACGCGCATGCGCACAATTGCCTACGATACAATCCGATTGTCCCCGATTACAAATCTACCCCAGATGCGCTACGGTCAAATTTTCGGACGCTTTTTAACAGTGTTGCCACTTCATAGGACTTTTATATTTCAAATTTGAATTTGCTCCAAATATAACGATTTTTTGTGCCCAATTTGAGCCAAATCTCATAAAATCTATGTAAAGTCAAAATTACAGCAATAAAAGATGCATATAAATTGTTCTTAGCGAAAATAAATAAGTAATTTGGAGAGGATACAATTTTTACCACTTCTTCCTTTTCTCCTTTTCTTCCCTTATCCGTGTGATTGAAATTGATAAAGTTTCTTGTTGGACTTCTTTGATAAGAAATTTTAGTTGTCTGCCAGCCGCCATTTCGTAAACTTTCCTTAACAACGAGTTCAAAACGCATTTTATTGTGTGTCGTCGTCCATTTTGTTTCTTGAAATAATTTAAGTTAAAATGTGGAAGTTTATGCTTCTCTTGGCACTTTTTCATTCGGCTTGTGCCGATCCTCTTCCCGCCGTGTGGGATTTGGACTACTTTGAAAGTTTTGCGGGGTACGGTTACAAAGACACAGCATCTGATATAAGTACGACAGCCGGAAGCGAAATGGCGGAAGCGGACGATGTGGAACCCAACACGTTTTCGACAGCAATCATTACAACAACAATTCCGGCAGGTCCTGCGGTTCCCGAAAGCTGCGAGGATGAACACTTAGATAAAACAACCGAAAAAAGGGCAACTACGACTGAAAAACCTCAACCGGGCGTTGACAAATCTCAACCGGAAGTTGAAAAACCCGAACCCGAAATTTCAAAACCAGTCGTAGCTAAACCTAAGTACGAATTCGTAGAAAATCCCATCCCGAAACCAGTAATAAAGAAGAGAAGAGGCATGTTCAAAGCAACGCATGAATGGCAGGTCATAAAAGCAGGTAAAAATTGCAATGGTACCAAGTTTCCCGAAAAACTATGTCTACAAATTTTTTTTTGTTTAAATTTTTCAAGGACAATCAGTTCGTGCCGGTTTGGACATCCGCTACAACATCAAGACGCAAGTGGCCGAAGGACGCATCTTCGTGGACGATGACCTCTTCCCTAGCGAGAGATCCGGCCGTTTCGTGATCTACGACCCGGAAGACCCACATGACATCTACTACGTCCAACCACCAAAGACAGAAAAACCCCCGCCGAACAACGAAGGCAAAACCGATGAAGAAATCTACCAGGAAAACGTCGAAAATCTGCGGATCCTCATGGACAAACACAAGAAGTCCAGAACTACCAAGGATACCATTGAGGCCCTTCAAGAAATCGAAGATGAACTAGTGCTGGACTACCGTCTCGCCAACCACTTCGTCCAGAAGGGTGGCTACGACACCGTCATCCTCGCCAACTTCCAGAAGGACGACCCCCAGGTCATCTCAGAAACCCTGCAGTTTCTGACATTGGTCTGCGCAATCAGTGGCAATTGCAGAATCAAAGCGTACCAACACGGCACAACTAAATTGCTGGCGAAATTCGTTGGGGTCAATAATAAACAGTACCTCGAGCACAAAGTGCAAGTACGCGCATTGATTGCAATCGCAAGTTTGCTACGGAATTTCCCGCAAGCGCAGCAAGTTTTCTTGGATCATGAAGGAGTGCCAACACTGTTAACAGCAATGGAAGCCACTGATGCCAAGTACCTGGAACTCAATCTTGGGGCTATTGGAGTTGTGGATAATTTGTTGATGGAACGGCGGGCAGTGCTCAACAATGATCAACTTGATGACAGGGCAAAGGGCTACTACAGGAGGTTGCGCATCGACATGAAACTAGAGGGCACCAGTTATTGTAGTCAGATGGGGAGGGCTTTTGTCGACTTGATGGCTCTCCATGAAGACTGGATGAGTGATATTGTGGAGAAGTATCTCAACGCTTTGCTTAATATTCGGAGACTTTGTGCCGCGACATGGCGGGATAACAAACAGATTGCGGAGTTTCTGTCACGTGTTGCCAGGGAAGAGAAATATGCGCCGATTATTAAGAAAATTGATGACTTGAAGCTACTAATGGCGCAATCCACTTATAAACATATTGAATTGTAATTTTTTATTTGTAATATTTTAAGCTAACACTTACCATTTGTAACACTAAAACCAAAATTTGAGGAAATGAAAGAAAAGAAAAATAAAGTTTGAATTTTTAGCGAATTTTTATATTCTTTTTGATATTTGTTGGCTTACCAAAATGCAAGAAAGTAAAGCACAAAAATTATTGTTTTGTAAAGAAATAAAATTATTGAGTGAATTGAAATTCAAAGAATGGAATTCGCCTATTATCTTTGAGTACCTTTGTCACAATTTCGGTAAATTTGGGACTTTCGCCAAAAAAAATTTTTATAATAAACAACTTTTTTGTTAAGGATATTGTTTTGCGATGTTGCCATGTAAAAGAGGAGAATATTGCTAAAACTCAAATTTCAAGAAATCAACGAAATAAATTTAAAACACGCATTTGTTCCTCCTCACCCCCTACTTTGCTTTTTCGACTTCAATGTACATTTTGTTCTTGTTCGTGTTTTGCGCAAATGCAAAAAGATTGATACCTTTCTTGCTGGTTTCCTTCGATAAGAAATTTTAGTCGGTTACCAGTCGCCATTTCATCAACATTACTTAACAAGTCAGAGAGCACGTGTTTTATTCAGTAAAGTCGTCCATTTTGTTTTTTGTACTTATATTAAATTAAATTTTAAAATGTGGAAGTTTTTACTTCTCTTGGCGGTATTTCATTCCGCATTGTCGGATCCCATGCCTATCGAATGGGAATTCGACCCTTTCGAAGTTTTTTCGGGATACGGCAACGAAAAGGACGAAATGACAAAAGAGACAACCACGTTTTCCACGCCGATCAAAGATAAAGGAATGAAGAAAATGTTCGAGGCAACACATGAATGGCAAGTCATTAAAGAAGGTAAAAAACCGCCAAAAACCGCTATTTACGCCTTGAATTAATTTTTTTTTTTATGATTTTTTACAGGTCATATAGTTCCTGCCGGTTTAGATGTCCGTTTTAACATCTTGACCGGTGTTGCCGAAGGACGAACTTTCGTAAGCGACGACCTCTTCCCTATGGCCAAGGCCGGCCGCTTTGTGATCTACAACCCGGAAGACCCCAACGACATCTACCACAAGCCACCTTGTACTCCCGCATATTTACGCGACATCAAGTGGGAGGAATTTTACGAAGAAAACCTCGAAACTCTGCGACAACTCATCAACAAGTACGAAAAGTCCCGCAACACTGAAGAATACGTCGAAGGCCTCAAAAACATGGAAGAATACTTACGGGGCAACTACCGTCTTGCCAACCACTTCCTGCAGAAGGGCGGCTACGACACCATCATCATCCCAAACCTCGAAAAAGACGACCTACGAATCGTCTCGCAAGCCTTACACTTCCTGACCATGCTCTGCGATAGTAGAGGTATCTGCAAAATGAAAGCCCACCAACATGGCACAGCCAAGTTACTGGCCAAGTTCGTCGATGTCCAAAACGAGGAATACACCGACCACAAGATACAAGCGCGTGCAGTGGAAGCATTGAGCAGTGTGCTGCGGAGTTTCCCGCAGGCTTTGGCCATTTTCCTGGAGCATGAAGGAGTGCAACTTCTCATGGACGCTGTCAACGCCAAGGAACACAAACATCTCGAACTTAACCTAGCTGCAGTCATATTCGTTGATGATATGATCGAGGATAGGGACATAGTACTCCTAAATGACTTGGTGGATGGACACCCGCATGGATTTTACGGGACTTGGCGTATTCAAGACCAACTCTACATGAAGGACTACTGCAAACATGTTGGGAGGATTTTTGTTGACTTGTTGTCGTACACCAAAGATTGGGCAGCACCGAAGGTGTTGAAAATCGTATATTGCGTGCTCAACCTAAAGGAAGATTGTTACAGCACTTGGCAGGATAACAAAGAATTCAAAGTTTTGCTGGCGGACATCGCCCTCAAGAAGGAACGCAACAAATATATTCGGTATAGCGTAAAAGAGTTGCAACAATTGATGAAGGACTCTCAATATAGCGAACGCTAATAATTGTATCCTGATTGTTTGCTTGCATGTAATTTGTAATGTTTGTAACAAAGTGTTATAAGAGAAGATAAAAACATTTATACTGTCTTTGGATGTGTGTTTATTTTACCATCTCGGACCATCCCCAAATAGCACGGTTTGTCGGTTTCCCCACATTGTTTTCCCGCAGAACAACTTCACTAGTGGTAATATTCGAGTTGGAAATCGTCATCAAGTCGTACTTTGAGTTCGCCTCCGAAGCAGTGCAAAGTCTTCGGAAATAATCTTCTTGCGTTGTTCCCGTGAGTTTCTTCTTTTCGATATTTTTTTGTAAATAAGTTTATTCAATTACACAGTGAAATTAGATAATGAAAACAAAATTCAATTAGACAAATACAAAACATTAGTACTTATACCAAAATGCAAGAAAAGTGGAACTGAAAATTTGTTGTATTCTAAAGAAATAAAATTGAGTGAATCGAAATTCAAAGAATGGAAACGCAAATTTTTCGCCTATTATCGTAACTTAGGCACAAGTTTGCGACTTTCGTAAAGCAGTGAATTTTGTTCCTAATAAACAACTTTCTTATAAAGGATGTTGATATGCGATATGCCACATGCAAAAGAGGGAAATACCATTGGATAAATTAAAATTTCCCTCCGAATTAAGCGAAATTCACGAAATATTTTAAAGGAAAGCACGAAATACATAATATCATTCACCATTCACCATTTGCTGAACTCACGGAGGTCAAGACTAATGTGGCGGGTCGGCCCGACACATTTTTTGTATTGAGGTGTGTGAACTTTATTTTTTGTTTGAAAATGTTGGGAAGTGTTACCCCTTACCAAAATTTTCGACCAAAAAATAAAGTTCAAACAATTCAAATCTTTCAGGTAAAAACTGTTCAGGCAAACATCGCCATAACAAGGGAACTACGGAAAATTGATAGGTAATTAAATGTAGTTTCAGAATATGACGTAAAAATTAAGTTTGCGCTTCTAATTTCAGAGATATTGCCGTTTTTCTACGACGCCGCAAGTTTCATCGATGGAATTTAGTGAAATAATGCACCCACAAGATCGACGCCTACTTCAGTTGATAGGTAATTTAATGTAGTTTCAGAAAATGACATGAAAATTAAGTTTGGGCTTTTAGTTTCAGAGATATTCTCTGCGACGACGCATTTATTCATCGATGGAATTTTCAACCTCGGAGTCGTTTCTTAGCGTGAAATAAATCAAAA
>JARJDT010010239.1:0-10171 GCA_030264655.1 Leptusa sp. GC000079
ACTTTACAAATTTTGCGTTCGGATAGTTCGGATATTCCATTTTGTGCAAATGATGCACAAACTTTAGAGTTCGTTAAATTTTTCTTTGTTAAAAAAATATGTCAAATGCAACGTCAACCGCAATATGCACATGTTCGTCGTGCAGTTTACCCGAACACACCACAAGTACCTAACTGTTCTAATTTTTAACCATCAGACAATTTTTATTTTTGCTTGCTGTATAATGCAAGGACTTATCAAGGATTACGTCAGAATCAATATGAACTTGATTAGGAGTTTTCTCGTTCTTATTCGCAAGTCGAGTAGGTTCATCTGATGATCTGATGCGCGATCGGCGATGGCTTCAGGCCTTTCGCTGGCGAATTCAGATTTAAGATTTCGCTCGCTTCCAATATTTCTATATTCGCGAGCGTGTAGTTTGGCGAACAGCGACATTACGAGGAATAATCCTTGCACGGGCACACACCGTATCGAATCCAATTTTCTGACAGATAAGTTCGCTCCATTTATAACCCATTCAAGATTCTTTTCATCCTCTACGTGAATAGCGAGCGGCAAAGGAAACGCAAGAGCGAGCGTAGATTTCATTTTTAAAAGACTATAATATAGAGAGGCAAGTCAAGACCTTCGCGAGCATATCGAGCCGTAAACGTAGATTACACGCCATTGTGTTTTTATGCACTCTTAATGAATACGCTCGCCAGTTTAGATTACCGTCGCAGATAGGCGGAAGGAAGTTGGCTGTGTGCGACGATCAACAAGACGGACGAAATGCGATTGAAATATTTCCACCATCGAGATTTACTGCGATTATTATGCTGTTATGCCATAATAAAATTTAATTTTTATTCGAATTAGATTAATTGCGATTGAAATTTTATTTAATCCACCGACATTGTTCAATAGATTTTAAATATTGTGAAATAATAATACGCCAGAATGCATTAGTTTAGTGAAGTGTTTAAATTTTGACGATGAAAATAATTAAATTTCAATGCAGGTAGATACGCACGGGGAAATAAGGTCAAATCAATTTAATTAAAATTTAATGTGAATAAAACTGATGCATCTATTTTATACCCCTATTATTAAATGACCCATTCAAACAAAAATCACAATTTTAATGCTATAAATGTCCGAAAACAAATAAACAGAATAAAATGATTATTAATTATAGAAAATACAACATTTTTTCTTAATTGTTTTTTGTTGTTGTTGTCTTGGAGATATTACTTTGGAATAGCTCGTTCGCTTCGGAAATTATTTATTATTAAATATTAATTTAGGAATCATTAATTTCCCAATTTATAACTTGCAATACGCAGACAGCAATAGAAGATTAATGATGCACGCCGACGAATAAGAAAATAAAAGTTTTCATAAGTAAGCAAAGTATTAAGCCAGGAAGGAAAAGAGTTTAGTTTTCCAATTTTCATTTTAAACTCGAATATAGCTAGCTAGGCAGGAACAAGACAAGAAGCTAATAAGGCAATAAACTAATAAACACAGTGTGTTCACCTATTCGCAACTTTCTGATGCGCAAATTTATTTATTGCTAAATTATGTGAGCCGGAATGTTTGCAATTTGCATTTTTAAATTGCTGAAGGAGCAACAGCCCTTGAGCACTTTGATTAAATATTTATTAAATGGCGTTTTTAGTGCAAATTCTCGTTTCATGGCATATTTAAGGGATGAGGTGATAACTTTAATTAAATATGGATTTTCTGCACTTGGCGATAAATTATCTAATGTATTATGCTGGAAATAGATGTAGAAATTGCAAAAGGACAATGGAAACACATTCTTCATCTGATTCTGCTTTTGATTTTGGTTTCAGATTTAGTGTTTGAATGCTAATCGCATGTGCGGCATGTGCAGGTAAAGCTGAAACTTTTCGCTTTTGTTCACAATCTGAACAACCAATTCCCGAAAATTTCACTGAAATCTAAAACTACAAAGTCTTTGTGTTGTGTGCGGCTACCTTTTACCTCTTCATATCAAACACAACAAAAGCATAAGTCCTTTGACTTTGAATAGACAAAAGTATTGAAATTACAAACGCGTACAATTGGGGACAACTTCTATTATTGAATTCTATTCGAATCGCATTGCATGCTTCATGCAATGTTCAATAAGTCTAATTTATATCGCTAGTGCAAAGGACTCGAATAAATTCACGTATTGGGTTGTAAAAATAAATTATGAACAAGCTGTATTCAGATTTAACTTAACACAACACAAAGTTGGTGTACGGTATCAAAGTCGTTGTTCGCTGTTGAATTAAGCCACGAAATTATTTAATTAAAAAAGGTAATTAATCAATAACGAAACCGCATTTTCAATTCGTAAACGACACTCCAATAACAGCTTCATGCTCCGCAACTGAGTTATTAATTAAATATTGACATATTTACCCACTACTGATAGCAAGCTCAATATTCAAATAAAGTCGAATAATAGAAAGTGTGTCGACAAGTTCAATTCATTCCGCTCTTTTGTTTAAACAGAAAAGTTTTGCGCGTTGCATTTTTTCCTTTGTTTGTTTTTCTTTTTATATAAAGTGCTTCGTAATAGTTGTTGATTATTCTGTCGAGTAGTTTGTAATTGTTGTACTTTCTGTGTAAACTTGTCAAGAAGTGGACGTTAAAAAAAACTCATTTAATAGACAATTATTTTTATTGAAAGAACAAGTGCTTACCAACAATCGTTCCCAACAAGCAAGCGAAACACGACGATGAAGACGCAGCGGACTTGCGATTAAAGTAAATAATCCCCCAGACTTTCTGGGTTTTAGCTTAGTCCTTAATACGAGACCCCGGCAAGCCCAGGACTCAGCAAGTCCGTGCAAGTTTTGTCGTCATCTCAAAGTTTAAGTTTAACTTGCTCGAACCCAGGCAACAGAGAATTCAATTGAAGAACTCAACAATGCCATTTTTACTGTTCGAAATTGCGCGTAAGTTTTTTCAATGAGTTAAGTAGTTGGGGTAGTAAATTAAAAAAGGCTCATCGAAGACGGTTACACTGTTAGGAAGGTAATTACGCAAAATACGTAAAAGCCCTCCTTGAGTTCGCCGCGTTACAGCGCGCAGATAGCGCCGTAAAGCTTCGTTGCGAAACTTGGAACGAGGAGGAAATGGATTAAACCAGCCGCAGGATTACATAAACTACCCTCGAAATATAGACGTGTGCGAAATGGCCGCTTCACTAGCGCAGCTCAAACGCCGGTGCCGATGCGGTTTCGCCCTCTTTCGGGTGTTGGTTGTACGCGATACACTCGAACATATATCCTGTGATAATAATAAACCAAATTTTATTACACACCGCGGAAGATTAACCCATCAACGACCTTACACTTAAAGTTATGTGTGCAGCGCACCCTCCCAATGCCTCCAAGTCCAAATACGCCAAATGTGAAAGTGTCCCAGACACCACATTACCTTCCACTTTGCCAATATCAGGTCGGGCAAAAAAACAAAAGTTTGACAGAGGTAGATAAATTTTTTAACTGTTGTAAAAATGCAAATGCGAATGAACGCGAATAACGAACGGAATTTTTCTCAGTATAACGGCGACGTCAACACGTTAATTATTTGTTGTGAGTCCTGCAGGACCTTCTCCACTGTCCTGGGTAGACTCATATAGGCAGAAACGAACAAATCGGAAAAGTTCAAAAAAACCTTGATGAGTTTTTCGTTTACAACGAGAGTGTCATTTATTTATTATGAATGAAACGTGCAAAACAGGGAGAGTCATATTCACACCTTTCTTATTCCCTATTCCTTGCTGGCTGGAAACCAGGCGGACATTTCCCGCGTCACGACACGTTTACTTTGGTATTGAATTTTTAATAGGCGCGTGGTAATTAGATTTTGCGCTTGGGACATGAAAAAATTACAAATCAGGACCGTCATAAACAAATTTTACAATTAAATTATTGTTGCTTTACGTATTCGTTTATTGTTCGACGTTAAAGTTTTACTCCCGTTGATGGCTGTACAGCTTAACGCTGACTTGTAGACAGTGTGGATGCGCCGGGCACAAGCTAGCAAGATATGATAGAGTTGGTAATTTGTAGATTGCCGCCGCTACCGCCGCCTCGTTTCCGCAACAAATAACTTCATAATAATAATGTTTACGATATAACATAATACGTGCACGTACACACTCGTTGTAAAGCCAGCACTCACTGATGGGTTTGCTGGTTTCGTGTACGAGGATGGCTATGCGGCAACGATGCGGCGTACATTTACCGAAATCATAACAGCTGACGCCTGAAATAATATTACCCACGCCTGTACACTCAAAACCAAAAGCAAAACTACCCCATTCCACCCTATCATTTATTCCAAAAAGCAACTTTGATATTGTATACATTAGCACTACATCAATGAAGCGCAACTCAAACTCGGACTATTTGGACTTATACAGCGTGTCTTAAAATGATGGGTATCCAGAGTACCTGTGACTGCAGTTTTAATTTTGCCGTGAATGACCTTCATTCTGGACCTGTAATAGAATGATTCATTCTGTAACTAGTTGCAGAATGAAAGTAAGTGGTGCCCTCTAGAACAAACAGAAGAAATGAACTGTCTATTGCACCTGTTTAAAAATGATCATTTATGAATTACACTTTCATAAATATTACGACATTTTTTAGTTTATAGAAGAACTCAGAACTTTATTGGAATGTTTTTTTTCTTTGGCCATGTCTGAATGTTGACATTTCTAACGTTTCTGATTTAAATCAGTTAACCAACCAACATCTGATGAATTGTGTCTGCAAATGACAATATTCAAATATGGTCGTAGAAAAAATATTGTCTACAAGTCGTTTGGAATGTGGATTCCTCACTCAAAACTTGTTACAGAATATTCTATTTCGTGCTGTAATGACCATTGCAGTCACTCAGGACGCTAATCAATTTCAGACACGCTGTAGTTAGAATCACTGCAATGTCGCAAATGAAAATGGCAACTATCTTAAGGGAGTGGATCAATAAATACGCTATATGGTTATTACCTAATCAACGAGGCACCTAAACTCCTTGGAGTCTTGGAGACCTAAGCAAATACTATTATGATAGTCGCCAACTCGCCACGGCGTCGTTATATGCATTTATCTCGGCCAAGTCGTGGAAAGCAGTTTGGTTTATGTTTATAAACTGCCACATAATCTCTCATCGCATTCGAACATTTCAAACACTAACTCTGCGGGCATTGGCGGTGTAAAAGTGTTTGTAGTAAATTTCTCTTATAGTGGATATGATCCTCTTATTTTAATAGATCTGGCATTTTTTCATCGTTTTATTTGTGCAAACATAGCATACGGCGTGTCTATAAACTTGGCGATGTTATTCGCTGTCTTCTCGCTTGCACGCATCCTCGGCATAGTTGCTAGGTATGGTAATGTGGGAGAATGCCATATTTTCAGATTGGGATCGGGATTTGCATGGCGGGATTGTCTCTCTCTTGACTTGGCTTGCAATCCCATCGCTTTAATGCCCGCGCCGCGCGAGTATTATGCGATATAAAGCATTATAACGCCGCGCGGCGTGGTTTGTTGTCTCGCTGGCATAAAGTTGTTCGCTCTGCCGAGGGCTTTAACTCTCTACAACTCTTGAAATAAGAATAAAAGCGCATGCACTCGTAGTTAGGCTATTAATGAACGAAATGAGTCGTAAATTAGCAACCGCCCCAAATGGGGATTCAGGATGAAAAGAAGCCGCCTCAACGATGATGAAAATCAACAAATAAAAGACCAACATTACGACTATATACCAAGTGTCCTCGCATTTTTCCGGGCATAATCCGAGTTGGCAGTGTGCGTAATTAAACATCAAATAAATCGCTGTTGAATTGATGAATAAATCATTGCTTGTGTCTCTTCCTCATCCGAACCTGGAACATTCTGAACAAACGAATACATTCGTTTTCAGATGGTTTCCAGAACTGATGGTGGAGGTGCTGGTGTTTTTTTATATTTATGGCCCGCATTACATCTGCGCGCTCGTGTGTATATGCTATAATTAATCACGAATTTTAAATAGTGTCAGAGAGAAATGATTCGGAATCATATTTTCATTTTTCCCCAGCATTAGCAACGCAGACTATTCATCTTGCGCTCATTGCTGCTAGCATTAGGTCGAGAAGGCATTCGAATTGGAAAGCCGCGTGTTTCGTGCGTAACTCTGATAAATCGAGCTCGGATTAACCGTAAACACATCCTAAAGCCAAATCTTAAAACTGAATTTATAAATTCACTCCATTTCATTTACTCTTAAGGGGGCGAGCTAAAGACCATAAGAAATAATTCACTTCAGTTCAATTTATTTATTACTATTAGGATCTCATATTTTACGTTAAGACATTTTTGGAAAAACAATAAATCCTTGATTGCATTTGCGTCGGTTCATAGAACAAAATAATGATGCGACCTTAACAACGTCACAGAAAGTAGGAAAAGGTGAAGAAATTCCGTTCGCGGTTCATTTGCCGTAATAGACAATCATCATAATAATCAATGTACAGGGTGTTAATGGCGGATTTGTTGCAGTGCCGCCGGAACAGCCGACCATTCTGGACAAATGGGGCCGGCAACTAAACGGCACGGTGGGGCCACACGAAGAGAGCGACGATATTACGCTCACTTGCCGGACGGTCGGCGGCCATCCGGAGCCGGTTGTCCGATGGCTGGTTAATGGACTGCCCGTGGACGATCAGTACGAGCACAACGCCGGCGACGTAATAGAAAATCGATTAGTTTGGCCGAACGTCGGCCGGAAAGATTTGGATGCCATCTTTACGTGTCAGGCCGTTAATACCATATTGACGGAGCCGAAAGAGGCTTTGGTTATGTTGGACATACATCGTAAGTTAACAAAAATCAACTAGTATTTTCAAACCGTCCAGATTTAGGTCAACTCAAACGCATAACATCAATACTTGACTTTAGCTCAGAGATACCAAAGGGGATTAAATAAATAATTAAAATCATTAAACAACTTTTAATAAGTTTCTCTAGTTGTGTGTATCTATAGTTAGTATTAGATCGAGAAGGACGAGACAAGTTCGAAATCCTTGCTTTGCTCCTTGCTCCTTGCTTGCTTGTCTGTTCGTATCAGTTTGAAGCTTTTCTCAAGCAAGCAAGCAAGAGCCAAACGCGCCCAACTTGAGCGTATTGTAAGCTTTCGCTTCCGTTGGTATAAGTGGGTAATGCCTTGATGTTATCCTGTTGCAGTAAAGCCGCTGACGGCGACCATCCTGAAGACAGTAAGCCCTTTGGTCGCCGACCGCCGATACGAAGTGACCTGCGAATCGGCCGGATCTCGACCGCCGGCCATTATAACTTGGTACAAAGGCAAACGTCAACTCAGAAGGACTAAGGTATGTAAGGATTTTTCCAATTTTCTTCATGATCCTTCCATCTAGAAAAAAAAGCCCCCCAACGTACAGAGAAGATGAAAAAATTGCAAAAATCAAAAGCATCGCGCAAATATTTCCCCGAAGAGATTCGTATAATGAAAATAATGAAAATACTCTTCAGAGCGGGTACTTATTGAGTATCGTTTTCGTTCGTTATCCTTAATATCCGTAATACACTTCACTTTTGTACCTGCGCCAAGTTAGGCGGCAAGTCACAAGTGTAAGGCTAAGGATTGCATGGATATTGGAAGTTATTAGGCCGCCTCTCGCATTCGTGGCGGTTTTACGGCAGCGGCGGCGGCTACGACGGCGGCGGTTTGATTCAGGACTACATATACGAACGGGCGTGCTAAAAGTAGGCTTTTTATATGCTAATATTTGAATGTGCTCGTCGGGTCTGTAATGGTAATTTCGAAGGTAAACCGTTATACCTATCCTTAATTCGGTTCGGCACATCCCAGCCGGCACAGCAAACCGAACGACACTTATTGAGAACACCGCACCAAAGCGCCGAAGAGAACACTAAAACTGAAAATAATGTTCAATGTATAAAATCCAACTAAGTAACCAGAAGCCGCGGACGGCGACCGATTTCATAATCTTGGATTGCGCTCTCTACTTAATTTCTGCCCGATATTTATTTTATTTGCAGGAATTACGGCTTTGGGACGAACATCAACTGGCATATTAAGCGCGTTACTTT
Organism: Leptusa sp. GC000079; assembly: GCA_030264655.1. NCBI lineage: Eukaryota > Metazoa > Arthropoda > Insecta > Coleoptera > Staphylinidae > Leptusa > Leptusa sp. GC000079. The sequence continues at coordinate 8,127 of JARJDT010010239.1, forward strand.
AATTAACCATTATTGCAATAGGTATCAGTAATGCAATAAGCCAAATATTAAAACGCAGCCGATATTAGGGTATCTGAGCATTACGCCCGGCGCCTTCGCAAGCCGTTGCAACGTTAAGTCAATGAGATTATCTGCGGCATTCGGTGATTTTGGTTGCGCTATTCTACTTTTAGTAGAAAGCTTACACAGCTATGATTTGATTAAAGATTTAATACTAATTGAAATTGCTTTCTACAAGCCGTCATTCCATCTTTTACTTCATTTTATTATTAAAACAACTCAGCGTAATTTTCATGCCAACGAGTTTCATTGCATTTTAGTGAAAAATGTAATGAGAATTTTTATTCGGTCTCATTACACAATCGTTAATCGTATGCTAGTGCTGCACTCGTGTAATAAGTGAAAATCTTGTCGACTCCATTAAAATTTATTACTCGCTACATTGTTTGCTAGCATGAAGAAAAAGCAATGTTTGTAGCGTTATTTTATTCTCTTTTCTTACGTAAGTAAGTGCGCAAGTATAAGGATAGTTATAAAACGTAAAAGAAAAGTGAAAAGTTGTGAAACGCGTCGTCGTCCTTGTCCATTAAACTGCGCACGTTGCCATTCTTCTTCTTCATACACGTGCAGTTAAACTTACAGCACGAAATAATTAGTAACCTAGAAACTATAGTCGGAGTCTGAGGAGACGAAGAAGAAGTGCTTATGAAATTTAATTTACGTAATAAAACCCGGGCAAGAACAATTTCTAGTCAAGTTCACAAAAACAATAAATAACATTAATTTGTGATCATGCACAATAGCATTGTGCACATTTTAATTGAAATGAAAGCAGACGTGGAGATAAAATCGAATGCATTGTGAATGCGCCGGGCACACATTTTATCATTTGCGTAATAATGCATTCAGCGTCGGCGACTGATGCGCGGTCGATTCCCAAAATTAATAATATTTATGTGGTATTGTATCGCACTCCACCTTCGCAACGGATGTGTTTGTACATTATTCGTTGCACCCCTAGCACCCAGCACTCGCCCGTTTAATGCTAATGAATTCTCTATGCCCACGTCCAACATCCGGCGAAATATTATACTCCACGCGTGCAATAATAAAACATTTATGTTTCAATTTTCATTATAAACGGCTCCGACGAATAGTGCGTACGTTATAGAAAATGTGCGCATAATGGCCGAATGCATTTAATAAATATAATTTAATTTGAGGGCGATTTAAATTATGAGACCTGCATGGAAATTCCATTTCACACAGCCTCCATCTCTATTATTTGCGTTGTTATTTTTAGAAATAGTTATTTTTCGGTATGAATGTTTGATTTTCAAAATCGAGATTAAATTATTTTCGTTAGTTAAATCGACAAAAAACAAGCGAACCGAAATGAGTGACCAATCCAGCGTTAAACAAGCTGGACCCAGACCGGATATTATAGTTTGAAATTACATTTTCGCTGCTATTGCTTTCAATTATCTATTATCAGACATACGTACGTATTTTTGTTCCAGTTTCATTTAAATTAATGTGATATGCATTTTAAAGCTGACATTTTACCCGCTGACGCGTATTTATTTTGAAAAGTTTGAGCGACTTTTCTAGCACTCCATAAAATGAGACATTAATCTTTGAGTCAGGGGGCACATTTCATACTGTTCACCAACATCAGCATCAAACAACAACAAACATGAATAGAACCACCTCGTACATGTATAGCTAGAATTATTTTCGCATTTATTTCAATTCCGTTTATATGTTTATATGTAAATAATGCACAATTTAAATTGTCTTGTAAATAATGCTACATAAAATTAAATTTTAACGAACGAGTTGTTTCGCTATAGAGGGTGTTTTAGTAAACTCTTTTATGAACATTATGAAGAATTCCAATCAGTCATTTTATAACTGCTATAAATGTTTTCTCTTGCATATAATTAAGCAGCTAAAAAGTATAGCGACAAGAAAATATTAGATTTTAAGATTTAAATATGCTAAACTAAAAGGTATAAAACAAGAACAAAACTTTTACGACCAAC
>JARJDT010010244.1:0-25035 GCA_030264655.1 Leptusa sp. GC000079
AAATATGTAACTCGCAAATTTCTGCATGGTATGGTTCTTAAGTTACAATTAAACAAATATTGTCAATTTTTTTTCCAAATCTATTGCTAGGAATCTATTGCTAACTTCACTCAAGTATTTAACTACTACATTTGCAATGCGCTAATGCCGTTGAGGTTGAGCCATTCTATATTCCCATTGGTAACATAACAAACTTTAAAAGTAAACATGTGAAGCTGAAGACTTGGTAAAGTAAAGAGCGCAAAAAGTGACAACAGATGAAAGTAAACGATAAATGTCTATTAGTTCCCAAACGATACTTTATTGACTTTAAAGTTAATTGCTCTGCTGTTAATTAATTTCAATTGGTTTCACAATTACCTACTTACCCGAATTCTTTTGGTCAAAATAATTGATGGGATGATGAACAAAACAATTACGAAGACAACGCAAAAACGTGATAAAGACACCATCATTTTGATATCTGGTGTCAGTGGTATCACGTTTGGCTGGCAAGAAAATACTTTTGCATACAATTTAAAACTTGCAGCCAGTGGGCACTAAAAACAAACACCTCGCAAACACTTTGAACTTTGCAATATTAAAGCGTCAAGTCAAGACAAGGCGCGCACTTTGCCGCTGGCAGTTTCACAGTTTATAATCGGAATCGTGGAATTTGCACAATCACACACGAGGATGCACACACAAGTTCTTTTGCTTGATTTTCTAACAAAGAAGTGTCCCTGATGGGTTGGTAGTGGTTGCAATGTAAATAGCAATATTATTTTCTAATTTTTGTAAAAGTATGAATCTCGGCGGTTTAAAACAAAAAGCAATTTAAATGCGGCCTGTGAAAAGGCACAGACAAGAAAACATAGAAATCAAATATGGTTTACAGATATAGCCAGACCGCCAAGCCACCTTTTCCTTGACTGGAGGGAATATCAATTTCGCATGAAAGCACGAGGCAGAAATTTCATTCAAGACAAAACTACACAATTGGTAACGATTTAACATTTGAGGTAAACACATACAATTCATGAACATCGCCAAACATTATTATTCTATAGAAATTATATAGCAATTTGTTAGATATTTTTCAGATAAACATTAACAAAAAAAATTTCTAAAATTTTATTTGAAATCTGATAGCTTTTAATGATGTACCAAAATAGCATGTGATCATGGGAACCATCCCATTTTTTAAATAATCTGTGATGTAATCATAATGACATGATTAGATTCGCATCAGGCTTCGGCATCAGGTAATTTGTACTGAGATAAGTGTCGGTAAGTGAATGTTTGAATCTTGTAATAATATACATACAACTCTTCTGTAACACCAATCATGTGATTCCAGTTGAAACTACTCAACTATATCCTACTCATGAAATAAAATACAAAATACAAAATGTATAATCGTATTTAAGCATAAGCTATAATTTATTATTAACAATAAAATTTAATATAAATCATATTTCGAATAAAAGTTAAGAGCAAGCATGATTTTGATTTGTAACTAAAGACAAAGACTGCTTTTGTTTTACAATGAAATCATTATTTTTGATTTGATGGACGGTTCGGTTCGGTTATGTTTATGTTCATGAGGTGAAAGCGTAGAATACATGAAAGGAAGAAAGGTATCGCAAAACGGCAGAACATAGAAATATAAACTTATTTAAAATTCCTGCTCTTTTCGTGCCGCCAGTTCAAATCGTACACGCTGTGAAAAGCATTTCGTATAAAAAGTTGCATATAGTTTACCTATATTCTTTTTTTATATGTTCAGTTTTTCAATTAAAAACATTAATATTTTCGCATACAAAGAAAGCAATGCATTATGCAACATAAAAAATAAAATTGTGCTATAAATTTAAATTTTTGGTATATATTGATTGTTTGAAACTTGAAACTCTTTCTTTCATGCCACCCAGTCAAACCATATGCAACTTTTTGAAACTTTTTGTATTAAAAGTTGCATACACTACAAGCCCGAATCCGACTTTTTAAATTTTTAAAAGTTATAAATACTTCAAAAACACAACAAATGCGAAAATTTTAGATTTGTTTTATATAGCAATAAACGCATTTGATTCTACTCCGCTTTAATTCGTTTAGCCTTGACATCAGACCACAAGAAGACAATAAGACACTATAAGAAGCTGTATGTATGATGGGCATCGCATGAGCTAGTGAAACTTTCCTGCGAGACTAGCAGTCTGTCTGGACCACTTGTTTTGTCTTGATGTATAGTAGAAGTTGGTGCCTTGCACACTTGCTCCGCTTCAGCCTTCAGTGGAGATTTGATAGTTGCTTTTTGTGGCAGCCTTGAAGAATGTCGTCCTCGCTCCTTGTCGTCCCGAAATTCGCACTAATTGTTTGGACGCGTCAATTCAAGCAATGTTATGCGAAGAAAAAACTTACACCAACACGCGCACAGCGCTTCTTCGGCTTGCGGTTTCCTTCCGACACTTTTTTCTTCATTAAAGTTTGTAGCAGCTTTTAAAGCTACATTATGTTCAGAAAAAGTTGCGCTTTCTCAGTTTTTCGTTGTTTGCGCAAAAGTATTTCTACTATGATAGTCGTTTTAACAAAATTTTTAAATTTTGATGCACATGGTAAAAGTCTATTGATTTTTGCTTATTTGTGTTTAGTCTAGTAGCAACTAAACTAAAATAATAAAAAGTGCACTACGACATTGTCTAGAAATGCATGAAAATTGAGAATTCGGTTTGGATTTCCTCGCGGCGAGACGTAGATTGAATTACAACGCACAACACAACACACTTCAGACGCATATTTGAACATTTTGAACATGTGCTCGCATGACACATTATAATTCGACTCTGCCGTTAATATCTCATTTGCTAAAATACCTGCATAGAAAACGAGCATTGATTTCAAGTTGAAATATCCAACACAATTCGATTGCGCAGATAATGCTTTGCCGATCAAATTAGGTTGCGATTTCCGGTCGCAACAAATCGCATAACGCACAAACAATTAGCACTTATTGGTGCACAATTTTGCAAATCTAAGCATTTTCAAAATCAAAAGCGTTTTCTTTTTGCCGTCTCTTGCGTTTTGTTGTTTCATTTGCATTGCGCGCATATTAAATCCATGCAACAAGTGAATAAGTACAAGTTCACGCGCCAACACAGATCCATAAATTACAATCGAAATGCATAAATGTGTGGAGTACATATTTTTCCAAAAGAATTTCTGATTTCCCAATCTTTGTTGAATCGATTGATCGAATTAGATGTATGTGCATGCGAACGGTCTGTGATACGCGCGATAGCCGATCGATTTCCAATGCAATCGACTCTCAAACGTACAAGGATGAAATGAAATGAACACACACGAATGGTGTTGCTCTATTTTTCGTTAAGCTATTTTTCTTTCAGCAATAATTAGTTGGTTTCTTCATATTATGTATTTAAACTTGCGCCGAGAGATTGCAAATCGCGCAATTTAATTGGATTTTTAGATCGGAATCGGTTTCACTCTCTTGTCTTGCTTCAAAACGTGAAAATTGAAATATTTTAAAGCAATTTCACTATCTAATACCTAATCATGTTTTCTCAATTTCTATACGGATTTACATTTTCCCAATAAATATTTTTCGACCAATTCTAGCTAAATTCAAAAAAGAAAGTTAAATCAGAATTAATTTTAAGAGTACTGATGCAACAATCATTTTAATTGCAAATTTATGTCCCGTTTTCATCAATAAAAATAACCGTTAATTAATACATTGTACGGACTTCTTCAAGTTGGTAAACTAAAAACTAATAAATAATACCTTTGAATTTTGAATGTACGGAATAGAAGACAGAAAAAAAAGTTGGACAAAACGGTAAATATTCTTAATGCGCAATATTTTTTAAACGCGCATTTAATGGCTTACATTGGGAAGTTGTTTATCTAGCCAAAGCAAAGAGTTGGCAAAAGCGAATATAATGCAAAGTTAGGTCAGCCCCAAAGCAACAATTAAGTTCCGGGTACATCCACGTGTCTCGCAGTGGCTTCATTTTTTCTTCATTTCAAAAATGATGAATGTTATTGCACAAATGAAAATCCCCAAGAGAATATGTGACGAAATACCGTAACTCGTATTCTTTCTTTTAATTTGTTTACAATATTTTATTCCTATTTATTTACCACGTACGACGTACTTACTTTAGGTTGAGATGAAACTTCTAGATTTGTTTACTATTTATTTTTAGTTCACCGTTATACTTACTTTTAGGTAATTAACAAATTGTTTATTAATACGACTATTAACTAGACTAGAAAAACATTTCATAAGAATTATTCCTTCAAAAATTGCGTTGCTAAGTGTTCTACATTTACATACTCTGTCGGCGAGGCACTTATTGAAGAATCAGCAATAACTATTTAATAATTAATTACAAGAAAATTGTTTTAATCGTTGTAAACTTGCAACTTTGACGACGTGTCCGTTAAATAATAACTGCAATAAAGTTTTGCATGAAGACACGTCATAGCTTACACCTAAATGTTAATTTTAAATTAATACATTTAATAGCTAAGTAGTCTTAAGTATTATTAATAGTTTGAACAATAATAACAGTCATTATTTTTCGACTCATTTGTTTGTTGTTTATGTAACACTTTTGAATGGACTAATTTTTGGCCAATTTAAACATTGACCCGTAATAAATACAAAATAAAGTGAATGAACGCTTTAATTTCATCTTTTTTTTTAATTGAACAATGATTTAATAATGGAACATTTTTTTTTTCTAAGAAGTGAAAATGTTATTAAATAAATGATAATATAATTTGATTCATATACGCGTCATCAAAACAACAACAAGGCAACAAGAGAAGTGAAACTCGATTTCTTATTAACATAAATTTTACTTCCACCTTCCATTTTACGCAATGTCTTTATACGGAAACAGAAGCAACAAACAATTCTCGTTTGGAATTTTACCAAAACAAAAAAAACACTTTGTCTGCCGCAACCATTACAATATCGGTATGACATATTATCCTGATTATTTGACCGACCAGACGACCGAATTTATGTCATTACCATGCAACATGCAACAAAGCGAACGCACTCATCGCGGCTCCGAAATGAAGACGAGTTACTTTTCTTTTCAACGACCGCAATCGCCATCAAGTCTACAAAATTCATCAATTCTAGTTTGCAATAATTAAAAAAATATCTTGACAGTTTTTTTACACGAATCAACTTTAGTTTTAATTTTAATCAAGCAGTGCTAAAACATGCGCAGCATTGTCGTATCAAACTAGACATTTTATGCAGATTATTATGTAAATGTGATCATGAATAAAAAATGGGCAAGGACAAAATTGTGCTCATAATGGTCATCAGGTTAGCCCAAATACGGACACCTGTCTTCTTCGATAAGTTAAAACGCACACTTTATAAATTATTGACTGAAGCTGTTTAGCTGTGATACGAAAATCATTGTATTGGGGCATGGCTTGTGGTCATTGCGACCTTTAACTTTTTGTGTATTTTGCATATCCTTGAAAATTTAAAGTTCTCAACTCGTGCAAATTCAAATTTACGCACCCACTGAACAAAAACGTGTCGATTAGAAATTGAAAAAAATGTCTATTTTCATTTTAAGCGTAGTGGGCAACAAAATTAGAATATTTCGAGGAATTTCGATTATGCAACCGTGCAAGGCATTACTCTGAAGCGCATTAAACAACTTTTCCTCAGCGGTGCGCGGTGTGTTTATCAAGCGAGCAAAGCGCATTTCTTCATTTTCAACTAAGTATGATGGCATAAACACATCATTTACATACGCACTCTTACGACACTAATTTCAAACATTACGCATTCCGATTCCAATTTTCAGCTTTTGCTTTTTGATTCTTCTCATCTGAAGCAAGCAAGGAAGCCAACTGCAAGCGCGTGTGTTATCTCCGAATGAATTTTGAACTTGACTTAGACCTCTAGAGAATATACTGTCACTTAATGCCTAGCATAATACGGCAATGTAATCCGTAATCAAGCATTTCTAATAACTATTCTAAGCATACGTGTTGCTTCTAACTTGCTCTATCATTGCATGCCCATTTCCTATTTATTGCGACAACATTTTTTCACATATTCCGAAGAAATTCTCGTTTTCCCGGCACTTAATTGACAACTAAACTGAGTCAGCAAGAAAAGCTTGTTAGATGATGGATGCATTAGATCTAAGATCCTGTATTAGATCAAAACGGTATAATAATTTTGCTTAATATCGACTTCCATCGACATCGCGACTTGTTTATTTCTGCATATGTGTGTGGCTCGATAATTAAGTAATACAAGATGATTTAAACCATTTGTTAGGCGATTGCATCATTTCTTGCAAGAAATAATGCATTTTGAGGTTGGATTTTTAGTTGTATCAATAGGTGGGTATGTGAGATCTGTAAGAGTTTGGTAGTGATTGGATGATCTAGTTTTGGACAATAGAAAACGTCAAGTTGCACTGAAATAGTTTAGTAGATCGCTTGGTGTTCGATAATAAAAGCCAATAAGGAAACGATCCTAGCCTAGACCAGCCGGTTAGAATGGCTAGATGGCTAGATAAAACATTCGTCGATCGTTCATTTCTATTTCAAAATGAATTCAGCCATCAGAACTGCCTAGTTCTTGTAGAGCAAACCTAGTTGCGTTGAAGAGAGTTCTATTTCTATTTGGTGCGATTGCAATTGCCAGCCAGCAGCCAACGATGGCAATAATTTTTGCGCTATTTCTCTTTCTACTTCATGGTGAACGTGAACACTTATATGTGCATATGCCGAGATCGTTAGATCGATGCATGTGTGTCTTTCTTTTTTATCTATTCGCTGAATTTCGTTTACGATTCATTTTCTCGCACCATTGGTGAGTTAACCAGTTCTCGGACAGTTTTGCTTCACTGCGAACCTTAGATCGCGCAAAAGCAATTAGGATTAGAGAAAGGTATTAGCTAACAGTAAAGTCTAACTAGCTCAAGTATCAATGAAATCAACATAATACGTGATTGCAGTCAGACACTTTGCGCTGATTATTTCTGAAATTATTGAATTATTCAATTTCTTATGCTGCAATTGCATGCATTTACAAAAGCAAGAGACAAGCACGCAATAAGCTGCTCTTTTTCACTTCGCAAGACCCAAATTCATATTGAAAGCACAACGACGAATGAATGTGTTGGTTCAATAACTTTCAATAAATAAAAGTTAAACTTTTGATTAAGTTGATGAGGAATTGCCGGTTGTGTTAGATGGGCATGACTGGCAAACGCGAAAAGACAAAATAACTGTAAATCTAATTCTTTCGCACCGCTTCTTCCTCGTTTCGTTGCCGCAAATCGCCTATTTGCGGAGATTCAAAGATATTTATTTATTTCTATGGACAGCGCAGAGGAGATAACTGAACATGCCTAAAATTAGCGCGGATTTTTAAACACAACGGTAATGTTACAAGTAAAAAATTGTTTACGATGTTTTTTGATAAATAATGCTGCTCTTACTCTTATAATCTACAGGATGTTATGAAAATTATCATTGTTCAGAAGTCGATTATTGGCTATGGCAACCATAAATTTGTTACTATAGTAGATGGTAGACTAAAAATAAATAATATTTGTTTAATTTTTTCATTTTACAATAATAATATTCTGGCATTGATAATGTTGCAATTCATACAACAATATTATTATTTGATCACTTCGAATATTATTGTATAGCTACCATATTTTAAAACTGTCGTTTCCGACTCCAAATGCAGATTCAGATGTAAAAGAAAAAGACGACTTTGCCTAATTAATGAATCTTTGCAATTTCTGTCAAAACAATAAATATCTATTTAACAAGTAATAAATTTTCCAATACTTTCAAAAGTCGGCTACAAAAAAATACAACAAAAAATAATAAACAGAAAAACGCCCATGATTTATTATATTTAATGATTTTTACAAAATCAAATTTGTTTAAACAAAATCCCAAAAATCTGGTTTGTCCGTGAATTCGGAACGAGTTTTTTTGCGTTATTTAACATTTGTTATTATTGAACAACGTTTATTATTATAACATGTGTAATGCATGTTTTATTGTTATTATGGAACAATTTATGTATCTTTATAAAAAAAAGATTATTCAAAATATTTTCTGTTTTGTATTTGTATATGTATAGGAAATAAAAGCATCAAAACATCGAAATGTTTTCAAAATGTATCAGCGAGTTAATATAGGATGAGACGTAATTTAAATAAACAATTTTCCGGCTTATATATTTGTCCATTAACAAATGGAGGTATTTAATTAATGAATGGATTAAAATGAACGAGAACACCAAAACAAAAGCTCCATATGTGCACGTGTAAAAACAAAGTTTTGGAAAAGGTCCAAAAGTCCGCATACGAAAAACTTAGTAATTACGACGAGTGTGTACCTACTTTAAAGTCGTGATAGTTTTTTACTTTTTAGTAAAATAAATTTTGTTACATTTTGAGCGCTTTTGAAATACCTGTTTAGGACTTGACTAAACGCAGACAAAATGCCAATTTGCGCTACTTGTCTTACACGTTAATTTAGGCAAATCACTTAAATGGTGCGCATCCAGATTATAATGCAAATGCGAGGAAAAAATAATGCGCGATTTGTATGTACAGCCAGCTTTGATGGGCTTTGTGTTTAAGTCGAGCAGTCTGGGTTGAGTTTTCCTTCTCATTTTTTCGTCCATATTCATTCAAACAATAATTGCGATGAATAAACGATGGTAGTGAACCAAAAAGTGAACGTAGCGACTGCCGATGCGCGATGCTGAATTACAACTAATTTTTACCCGTCTGATTAACCACCGAATGTTTCAGGAAGCTGAAATCCCTGGAAATGATAAGCTGCACTAGGACACTTGGTATACATGTAGTTTACCTTCAATTTCTTTATGCCCGGCTATTAAGAAACCCTTTGCGTTTGAGCCCTTGAGTCTCGAGTCCTTCAATGCAAAGTGTTCCAATTTGAGAACGCGTTTTCTTTGGCATTTTGTTTTTCAATCTTTTTTCGTTTCGTCTAGTTGCATTGAATTCGATTTTTTTCCAACATGCATTCGACTTCTCATGCATACCTTTCGTGTGTGCGTAAAATCGCTGAACGTCGAACAAATTACGCTTACATAAACAGGAATTACATATATAGGTTACTGTCTTGTTGCGTTGCCAATTCGTTCCAATTAGTTCTAACTAGTTGCTCCTGATGGTTATTGAATGTTCATATTTTTTCCAATTTGCATTTTCTAATATAGTGAGGATGCTCGTGTGATCAGCGCGCGAACTTGTGCGTGTCTAATGTGCAAGTGCTGCTTACTTAACTTTATAGTGCTTATCATAATTGCAGAGTGAAATCTCATCGAACTTAACTTTGCTAATTAGTGTTAATAACGCCTTTAATAAATAAATAAAAATAAGTGAATGTTGTTTAGGACTGTATAATTAATAAAATTAAAAAAAAAGCATACGTATATCAATTTGTTCTGATGTGCATTTTGTCCAATTTTGTTTGCGATAGTTGATACGCGCTTGGTATGCGGTGTTGGCTAGACGATAGCTAAAATATTTTACAAAGTCGAATTCGACTGCGTATACCTAAAAAGATTAGGCAAACGTAGCAATCATAGACCAGACACAAAGTGCCGAAGATCAGACTTAAGTCAAGTGTAGTGTTTTGTATTTTTGTTGGAAGCACGTTTTTGTCCCGCAATCAAGCATGCGTTTCTTCTATAAGAAAAGAACTACATAGTTACATGGGGTGGGGTGGGAGCTACAGTGATTAGGAACTGTTGTGCGGTAGGGTGATTTTGCTGGCCCCTTCTTCGCAGACGCAATAAACGCACCGCGGGACGGCGTGGAATCCAAGCTCGCTTTAATCCGGTCCGCGTTTTGATAGATTAAGTTGGTTGTATTGGTAGATATAGTTGGTTAACTCGTTCGTCGTGTAGTACACTTACGAACCTACACATTGGTAGCGTGCAAATCTGTGAGAGTCGCGCTAACCCTCTGTGAGGGTGGGGGATGCGCGCCGTCTCGCGATTGGTCGCGACGTTACTCAGCTAGTTACTTACAAGAACCGATCGTGTCTCATTAACAGGGTTGCTTGACTGAAGTTTAGTATCAGTACAGGTCTGGCAATCGTGAGTGAAACGCGGCCGTGAACATGTGTATAATGTTGATAGTACTCGCGTGTTTTGCCATCGCCTTGGCCATTTTCGCGTACCGGCTGCGAGGAAGTCGTAAGACTGACGAGCTGAAGACGCCGCCGGGACCCAAGCCGTGGCCGCTCATCGGCAGCCTGCATTTGCTCGGGAATCATGAGACACCCTTCCAGGCCTTTACCGCACTGAGCAAAATCTATGGGGATGTCTTCAGCATCACTCTGGGGACGTCCAAGTGCGTTGTCGTTAACAATTTCAATCTGATCAAAGAAGTTCTCATCACGAAAGGCGGCGATTTTGGCGGTCGGCCCGACTTTATCCGATTTCATAAATTATTTGGCGGTGACAGGAACAATTGTAAGTGGTCTTTATTTCAATTTTTGTGTCAAATTAAGTTTCCTTGATATTTATTGTGTTCCTATTGAGAAATTATTTACATTTCGATTTGCTAATTTAATCGGAATTTATTAAATGTACAACCTTTAAAACTGATCGAAAATATCCTTAGAATTAAATTAAAAATGCAAATTTTGAATATTTCCCATGAAGTGTCTTAAATTAAGCCAAGTTTGCGCGCACATATCATGTCATGCATGCGCTCACCGTAAAACAACTAAGTCGCACTAAGAAAATTGAAAATGCTACGATCAAAAAAGTTTTCCTGACTTCCGGGTTCCATAATTCGACGATAAATTTTAGATTTGACCGTTTAAGTATTACGTCAATATAAATATAGGCTCAACTGACCTAAGCATGCAAATATAAATAAAACGCCGAAGACAACATCGCACATCATTGAAATTTAAAGTGACAAAAATGCCGGCCAGACGCCGCAACCCTGACTTAATGATAATGACATTGCTTTCAAATTACATATTCATAAATTTAAATAACCTACAGCAGCCGCGAATTAACTTTGTGAGCCCAGTTTGAGAAAAAATCCATGACACTGAGCTCAGTTGACTTAAATTTCATTTAAATGTCTTTCCTTTAATAATTGAATTATCGATGTAGCACGAGCAAAATATGTTAATAATTGTTACAAATTTCATAAATATGATAAAAATATGTTTTTGTTGTATCTACACATACTTAACAATATGGCATTCAGTGCAGACAAATAATATTTATTAACACGATAAAAGTGTAGGTATTATGGATCTTATGAAAAAGAAGGCAAGAAAGTATGAAGTAAGAAGTAAGTTTTCCATTTGCGCATTTGCTTTGTTTGAATAACACTCGGTGTTTAGACTAGAACTAGACTCAAGTTGAGCTTGCCTTTGCCTATGTTCAGTATGTTGAATCGGTGAGCGCAGTTTGTTTCAAGAATCGCGATCGCGAGAGCAGGCCAACTCTTCTAGGTGCGAGCTAAAGCGTGTAGAGAGCATTAGGACTTTTACTAGTTCTAGTATATGGTGATTATTATTCATTCATGGTAATATTTCTGTACTACAACTAGATAGCCCTGAACTTGAACTTGAAAGTCTAGCTGCGATACGAGATCCGATTCCATATACGATACACACCTATACAGAGGCGTTGAATCTTTGCCTTGTTGAATTTAAAATGAAAAGTTACTCCATCCCACAAAAACCACAAAACATGAAAATCTATTAATCTGACATTTTTGCGTGCGTTTTTTGTGTGCTTCAAACTTTTTGCACATGCAAAATGCAAATCGCCATTGATTATATAAATAAGCGCTAGTTTTTATGCATTCATAAATTAGAATGCCAAAAATGTTGCCACTAACAGTGGCTTAATGTGAATGCAATTTTTTGTTTGCAAGTCGTTGTCCTGTCCTGATCCTGGTCGTCGACTGCGGCCTGTCTCAACAAAAAGCGCGCTCGCCCACTAAAGGCTGAAGGTTTATTTTTATAAACTCAAAGAGTTGCTATCAATGTTTATAATCGTTAATCAATAATGTGATATTCATAATCATTTCGAAAACTGGTTTTCAACCGCTTCTTCGCCATGTTGTGGCGGTTTTTGTGTGTTAACTTGAATCTATCGCCATCCTATCCGAGTTCTAATACTCAAACTAGCCTAAGCAAATAGAAGGCATGCTGCGGAGCAGCTTGCTATGTGCATTGGAGCAAAATTACAATCTTAGAAGCTTCGCCAACAAGAACTAAAAGTTTGACATCCTTGAAAGCTCTCAAGCGCGCATCTGTGACTTTTCTTTTGCGTTTGTTTACTTGAGATTTTTACTTTTATTTTCATCGTTTCTGGGACATTCTGTGTAGTATTCATACATGTAGAATAAATGTAAACATTCAAGCGATGAAAACTTGTCCCGTATGATGCGATGATTACTTTCATGCCTCTTCGCGCATCGCGCGCCTCCTCTCGGTTTTGTTACAATGTTGCGTTTACGTTATGTATGACGAACGCGCGCTGAATGTAATCAGTTCTATACCTACGTAATGTTGTAAATAATGTTATGGTAATGAATATGATCATCTCGTAAACATTCCGCTTGATAGCGTATAGCACGCACACTCGCGCACTGACTAATCGAAGAAACCAGTCGTTTGTATTAAATTCTTTCTTTGCTCGCATAAAAATGTGTCTTCTTACTATGTGATATGGTGGTCTGCTAATGTTAAAAATGAAGAAGTCAAGCTTGCTCGGTTTAGAGTGGCGTATAGAGAAATCCAGAAGCGAAAAAAAGAAGTGATAGAGGCCAAGGACAAATCACCGTTAGCAAAATCCGCGGTGGTTACCCGCATAAAACTGATCGTCTAGATTTCTAGATGCGAAGAAGAAGATATGCGTGCCGTGTGTGAGTGTATTTTGCGCTTTCCTCCCGACCAGGTCACCGCGATAAACATATTAACATGCATCGCACAACGTGCGCTCGCTCGTTGTTAGTCCAGTCACTGTCTCTTTCTTTTCGATTCTTGGCGATGCTCTCGGTCGTTTCCTTCTTAGTTGTAGCACTGCGTAGATCTATAACGATGATTAGCGATAGCCAAAAATATGAGTATTGAATGACAAACGGTGTCTGCGACCCACCGCAGGCAGCGCTGAAGACATAAACGATCAGATTACCGAGTATTGGTCCTGCTTTCAGTCGAATTTCAGCGCTCCGCGATGTCCCTGACCACTTTCCGTCTTTTTGGCCCTTTTGTAATGTTGTTGTTGTTGGTTCTGTTGCAGCACTTGCTCTTTGCGACTGGTCCGCTCTGCAGAAGACGCGTCGCAGCATAGCCAGGACGTACTGCTCGCCGAGATTCACCTCGCTGCAGTACGATCACGTCAATTTGGTCGGATGCGATGAAGTGAACGTCTTTCTCGGCGAATTGCGGAAGAAGGACCTCTGCGCACCCATCGAACTGAAGCCGCTGGTGTTGGCGGCGTGCGCCAACATGTTCACGCAGTACATGTGCTCGACCA
Organism: Leptusa sp. GC000079; assembly: GCA_030264655.1. Classification (NCBI taxonomy): domain Eukaryota; kingdom Metazoa; phylum Arthropoda; class Insecta; order Coleoptera; family Staphylinidae; genus Leptusa; species Leptusa sp. GC000079. The sequence continues at coordinate 13,577 of JARJDT010010244.1, forward strand.
GTTTCGACTACGAAGATGAACACTTCAAGCACGTCGTGCGCACCTTCGACGAGATCTTCTGGGAGATCAATCAAGGCTACGCTGTCGACTTCTTGCCGTGGTTGCTACCCGTCTACAAAGGACACATGCAGAAATTATCACATTGGGCGCGTGACATTCGGCAGTTTATCTTGTCGAAGATCATAGACGAACGTCGCCTAGGCTTGGACACCACTTTGCCACCAAGGGACTTCACCGACGCATTACTCATTCATTTAATGGAAGAGGAAGCCAATCAGAAACAGAAAGATCTTGAGAAACTTAGACGTCAAGAACTTAATAAACAAAACCCGTCAACAGATAATATTGATGAATTCCAAGAGAGTGAGGAAGATACTTCAGAGAAACTAAACTGGCAACACATCATTTTCGAATTGGAAGACTTCTTGGGGGGACATTCAGCTATCGGCAACCTAATTATGATCACATTGGCATCAGTGGTAGGTCGGGAAGAAGTTGTTAGGAAGGTCCAGCAAGAAATCGAGTCCGTCACTGGTGGTACTCGTCTGCCCACTCTTCTGGATAAAGAAAACATGCCTTACACCGAAGCCGTGATTTGGGAAGCTCTGCGTACTGCAAGTTCCCCGATCGTGCCACATGTTGCAACCACCGATGCAGTGATTGACGGCTTCCGGGTCGAGAACGGGACAGTTCTGTTTGTCAACAACTACGAACTGAATCGTGGTGATGCTTATTGGGATCAACCTGACGAGTTCAAGCCGGAAAGATTCATTTCGCCCGCTGGTCATATAGTGAAACCCGCGCATTTCATCCCATTCAGTACTGGCAAACGCACATGTATTGGCCAACGACTGGTGCAGTGCTTCAGTTTCCTGCTGGTCGCCGCCCTTCTGCAAAATTACGACATTCATCAAGCTGGTCCCATTCACCTGCAGCCATCTTGTGTGGCTGTACCGCCAGACACATTCAAACTGCTCCTGCGGCCGAGGAAGTAATTTTGATTCATCTTTGGTTTCGGTTGGAAGCAACGAGGACTGTGGAGACTGACGCTTTTCTTTTGTCACAAACAGACACGAAACGCCCTGAATGCAACTGATTCAACGCACACTCGCACACACAATATTGAGTAGTTGTTTTCGTTTTTTTGAGTATTGACTTTTTATATATTTTCATATTATATTAATATTTTGATTCCGTCCAGTTGTTTTCGTGGAGGTAATGCAAGCACGGTTAATAATGTAATGTTTTCTGAAAAAGCAAATTAACCGCGTTCGGATAGATTATTGGAATGGAAACGTCCACATTGCGATGCATGCTTAATGTTGAATGAATTTTTTTGAATTCATGCGAGTTTATATTCGCTTTTCTTTAGTTTCTTTAATGATATTTCGGGCGATAGTACAACTGCACTGCCGTGAACAATCATATCTCTTAATAGAGAAAGTTTAAAAATTCATCAATCATTTAGTTTGTAGGTTTTTTTAACAAAGTGCTTGTTATTTTTTTATATAAAAAACAATTAAAAATAATATATAAAATCTACGTTGTTTAAAATATTTAAATTTCTTAATATTTAAATGAGAAATTAAGGGGTTTTATTAATTTAGTGATAATAACATATTGCGATTAGTGATTGATTGACCAATGTGAAGCTATATATTTTGTTGGTTTCTTTGTTTCGTTTCGTATACTATTAGTTCAACATCACCGCATAACCGCGCACACAATTTAAAAATCATAAAACAAACGTTTTTTTGTATTAATTATTATTATCATTATTACATTAATTAGTGCGGCAAATATTAACATATGTTTGTATTTTTCCATTGCCTTGTATATATTTTCATTGTGAATTAATGTAAAAAAAGTTAGTTATTTATATATTATTTTTTAAAGTTTTAACTGTGGTCTCCCAATGTTATATTCTTATATGTATTGAGACTGAATAAATATGTATTTTATTTTGCCATGTTTGTTAAGAAAATGGGGATATAATTGAACATTTTTAAATACACACATAGCAAACAATAAACACAAGAATATATCCTTTTATTTATCTTTTTTCTTTTATTTATGCCACTTTATATCCTTCAACAAAATACAGATGTTCGGTTTGCTTATCTCAAGTGGGTGTGTCCTGTCCTGACTATTATTATTCGCTCCTCAAATCCCGATAAATTTTTTATACATCAAATATTATCATAGTGTGTTTTATACAAAATTAATGTCCAGTTGCAGGCGTGATTATTCCAACCAGTTTATTCTAGATCCAGTTTTATATTTTGATATATCTTAATCTATGGTGAAAAAAACTAATGACCAAATTTCCCATTCAACGACTACGCACTATACATTATTAAATCTTGGTTCCTATACTAGACCAGTTACAAGATAAAACAATAAAACAAGTTTAACGAAAGTATTCTTGATCCTGATGCAAAGAACGAAAGAACAGAAATGAGCTTGGGGTAGGTTGGTAGGTAAAAGTTTTTATATTTTCAATATAGGCCATCGCAACTAGAAATCTTGTATTTACGAAGGCAAAGATTGGAGATAAATCAGTATCAATATGTGTTAGTGTTATTCTAAGTATTTTTATCTTGAACGGTTTTGTTTTTTGTAACTGGAAAACTATCAATTCATAACTTGTTTGCTTGGCTTTTGCCTTATTTTGTACAATATTACAATACCCATTATGATACTATAATCGTATTATTCATTTGTGTTGGGCAAAGAAAAAGTGCAGTTTTTTACCAATTTATCGATTTGGTGCTAAACACGTGCCGATGATTAATGATCAGTTAATCAAATTTGAATTTGTAATGGGAAAAAAGTAGGTTGTGCAAAAGGAAGCATATGAAACAAACAAGAAACTAATCGAAAAGAAACTCGTCGTGTTGCATTTGATTTGTGACAACTTCTACACTATTTATCACAAAATGTTAACATGTGAAATTCATCATTGATGACGATTCAGAATGTGTATAAAAAAATACTATCTTTCTATACATATACTATGGTTTACTACAAGTAATTCCACTCAAAGTTTGTGGTACATTTCCTGTTATATTATGCAAATTTGAGATATTAATTATATGCCAATATTAACAATTACCCTGTCTAGAAATTAACAGTTTCATTCAAAAATAAATATTGTTATTATATTCACGTTCTATTTTCATTTTATACAATATTTGCAACTTGTCATAACTAATGTTTAAGAAATGCTGTTTATTATTTGCAATATTATTACGCGTTTCTCCTCTCAGTGAGTAAACAAATAAATAGTGACTTTTATTGTGTAACAGTAAAATGAGCGACTAAGATAAATACGTTGTGCTACTAATTTTAATTTCAATTTGAGGAAGTCCATTGGCGGCAATACGAAATTCTTCAATAGTAGATTCTAGAATTGTTTATCATTTTGATTTCTTCGAATTTACTTTCTATTCTTAATTCTCCTCACACGTTCATGTTCACGTTCACCGTTACTATTACTGTACGAGCAATCAATCATTTCTTTTTGTATTTATGGCGAGTTCGTTTGCGGCAATTGAAATTGTTTTTGGGTTATTATGAATACCTGTTTGTTATAAACTGTTTCTAGAATTGCACTTTTTACTAGGAATAGCAGTCATGACCAAACAAAATGTTGAACTAAATAAACTCAAATCCAAGCAAGATTAGCGCCAATAAATTATTACACAATTATATTGTCAAACATAAAACTTATAATTAAATTTTGATTTTGATAAGAGACTTTTAAGAAGCCATTATAGTTTTTAAAATTTATTGAGTCATATTGGGTTTTTGTAACTTTTCTATTATTTTACCAAGTAGGAAGAAGTTAGCATGAAATTTGTGGTTAAAAAGGACGAAGTTTAAAAATTCAAGCAAAATAATTGCAAGTTACAAGAAACGATAAAAAAACAAATTGCAAGTCCAAATGAAATGAAAATTTTTCATTGCCGATTTAATCTGGCTTCCAAAAATACGTACTCATTACAAGTTCATACTTTTCGGTCTTCCACGCACTAAAACAAGTGCTCATATAAACTTAACGATTTTTGTGCGTAGCTTCTTATGATTCCTGTTCTGTTAATCAGCCGAAATTGTTGGCATTCGCAATTTTGCGCAAACGATTTGAATTTGCATAATTTCTTCTTTAAAAAACTCATTAAATTATGTTTGTACATCCGCACTGATCGGGATATCGATCGACGACCGTCCACAGAAATCAACTTAATAAAGTCGATATCACATGAAAATAATCGAAAGCAGTGCTACCAATATCGTCTTGGCTCTTGAAAGAAGCGTACGAAACAAAAATCAAATTCTTTAATCTCCTCTTTTTTAAGTATTCCACTTAATAATGTAGGAAACTTAACTCTTGTACCATATAAAAATTTACATAAATATACCTATAGATTACGTAATATGCTAATATTTTAATGAACTTTTATTCATTATTCGATTTCCTCTTGCGACTTGAGCTTCACTACACGAGATTCATTTGAAAGGAAACCAAGCCAAAGTCCAGCAGAAACTGGAAGAACGTTATCGAGGACGAAATACAAAATTCGTATGACGACATGTCGACGAACATTTGTTCAAGTTCAAGTCATTATCATATTAATGCATAAATTCCTCATCTCTTACATTTTTTTCTCTCCGCCATTGGTGTAATAAATTTATTTGATTAACTAAAAAAATAACACATTCAACTCATTAATCAAAACAAACAAACAACTAATATTGCATTACATTATCTAATTTGAAATGTTTGAAGGTTTAATGATCATGAATATCTTCATTGTTCATTTTGTCATTTTGTATTAACAGGATTGCATATGCCATTGGTCAAATCAAATAAGACGCAATTATAAGTCACTAGTGTTATTGATAAAGAATTATTTCAAAGGAAGAAGAGAAACAAGAAGTTGGTGTTGTTGTGTTTCTTCAACATATGCATTTCATTGAGTAATAATCGTATGATTTTACTTTCATTCATTGCCACAATGTTACACACAGTTCTCGACTTTCTTATCAATACAATCCAGTAATTAAAAATACTTTAACCAGGGATGGATTTTCAATATTGTATAAACACTTGAAATTGTTAAAATTGATTATTCAAAAGCAGTTCCTTTCAGCCTACTTCCTTTCGTATTTTGATATCTTCATCGTTTTGTCAAAATTATGCATTTCATTGTGTGTGCATCAATGGTATCAATTAAACTCTAGTTAGTTTTATTATTAATACTTGATAGGCAATGCAGCATGACATTGAAGCAAAGATATGAGATAATCAACTGATGCATATAACAAAACAGACAAAACTTTGATATTTACGCATTTTAATTATCAATTGTAATGAAACTATTTTATTAATAAACATTGATTGTGTAATTATATTACTTATTGACGTAGAAGCAGCAAATTGATTAAGACGTAACATTATGGAATTGCATGTATTCTTTCACGTTATTCCACTTAACTTACTTGTTAAAATAACAAGGTTTAAATATTTTTATCTAGTCAATATTAATTTGAAATAATTATTTAAATTTAATTAATTGTTCGATAAAAATATTGTTTAATGAGCTAATAATGACATTATGAAGATTTGAGACGCATGTTGTTGAGATACGAGCAATAAATTATTATTGAATTGAGCTGAATTGTAGGTTTTGGCAAAGGTATTCCCAAAAATTGAAATTGCAGATTCCGGCCGATTGAAAATTATGTAAAACTAGAAACAATATTTGTATTTGAAGGCAATCCGATAGCTTGGCAATTTTTCAAATCGGACATCGTCAATTCCAATTCGCTTTATTCGATTAACGACTTTTTTGAGATTGAGATTTTATTGCACAAGGTTAGCGATTGCACCCTTGAACACTGTCTATATTATTAATGTATGTAGTAACCACATGATATGATAGTCTACCTACAACAAGTCATGAATATTTACAAGTATAATGTATCAAAATGTAGTTGCTGATGCGAAATTCAAATCGTGCGTACATTGGCAGGCAGGCAGCGGCAGTGCCCGCACGAGAACAACTTTTTGGCGGGCATCACAATAATTTATTTCGTTTTTTATGCTGCCTCCTCTCATTGCTTTTTTGTCCGTACGAAAAGTCGAAAAAAATTGAACAACGCATTACCAGCACTCATGAAGTCTCAGCAGCAAAGAATAGATGAGATCCACACACGCATCGAAACACACATCGCATGGAAGAAAAAATAAATAAGAAAAAAAACTATTTTAATTGGACAAGCACCTGCCGGTGCTTCACGCAATTTGAATACGTACATACATACATAAATGAACTCACTTTTGGAGACTATAATGGGAAACTAGTTTGGGCATAGCAACAGATTTAAGACGTTTGAAATGATCTGTGTTCCCATCGAACGTCGATGTGTCCGTTCGGCTCTTCGGCCAAATTTTTTCAAAATCGAATCCGTGGTTTTACTATTACCTATTCATGATTGATGAAGCTGATAATGGACCAACTGGAGGATGTAGGCTGTTTATTGTGGCATTAAAATCGAAATTTGTCTGGGATTTTTTGCTTCTTTTTGTAAGCGCGCCGCCGCGTCTTTTTACAACCCGTTTGTCTACGGCAACGTCTGCATGTAAAAGAAGTCCTTCGACTTTATCTGAGGATTAGAATTTATGATTATTTTATGTAGGCATCGGCCGTTTGTAAAAAATACAAAATAAATCGATTTTAATATGTGATGTTATCCGGTTGCAAATGGCGTTAGAAACTTTTATCGCACACATCAAAAATGTGCATGAAAAACATGAGACTGCGCTAAAATCACAAAATAAAATATAAAGCAACGACGAAAATGATGAGATATGATAAAAAGTATGCATTTTAACATGGTTATCATCTTAATGACAATAAAAAAATCACGCGCGCCGTTTGTTTAAAATTGTTTTGGTTTGAAAACACGATTCAAGTTCATTTTCAAGAACAATCATGCGCCTTCCTCATCTTTGTCTTATTATTTATATGCATAAACGAGACAATGCCTGTTTGTAATTGCGGATTATGTAATAATAGCAACTTTACACTTTGTCATATAATACCTAAGACCTAACAGAACAGCAATCACAATCAGCGCGATTAGTTCAAAGTTTCTGATTGATATACGTGAAACGTGACCACTTCCTATCTATACCAAATTCAGAAATGGCTCGAATTCTTAATTTCAGCACGTTGAAAACGCATTGTTGACCTATTTTTTCAATGTATAGTTTTCTTGATCTATATTATCAGTCGAGTCGATACATTTTATCACAAAAATGCTCTATTTTTAATTAATAATTATTATTACGTGATCTTCAACTGGGAACAATTCTAAACATTTCGAGCACATTTTGACGAATTAATTCAATTTACATTTCGATAAATTAATTATCTATTACTTTCATTAAATAACATTATATTTTAAACTAAATTTTATTTAATTTTTATACTGAAAAGTGTCTTTTTAAGGCTTGGCTGTTTGCGCGTAGTAATTATTTTGTTCGCGCCCACAAATTACAATCAATTACAGAATCAAAAAGTCAATTTACAAAAATTTGTCAATTTTTACTCAATTTCTATTAAAAGAGCTTCTGAAATTCGAATGTTATTTGAGTTAAGTTCATTCAAATAAAGCATCTTAAAATATTGAAATTCAGTAATTAATTAAACAAATCTAAGAATTAAAATTCAGTTTAAAATCAGTGTCTATTAGTCAATGTAGTTTTTGGGATTATTTCTTGCAAAATTGGCTTTTTAATGGTCATCACACATATATTATTTGAGCTAATATGATTTTCTGGTTCTAAAGGTATGAAATATGTGAGACTGGATCTTAGAAAGGAGCTTAGACATTAATTAAAGTAATAAAACTAAAATTAAGGCGACGTCTTGATATTCTAATGAGACAAATGAGCATGTAAATAAATAGTGCCCGTAAATAGTTTTAGTTGATCAATAAAACAGGAATCCGCCAATGTTTTCCCACAGCCACAGCAATTCCACCTGATATGCAAAACAAAACGAAGAAAATGGAAATGTTATTTATATAACAGGTGAGTTATTTTTAGACATTTATAAGTCTTGTCTACTAAAAGATACCAATAGATAATATGACGAAGAAGCACAACACAACATTTTCAATATTCATTTCATTCGTTTAGCAGCAGTTTATTAAAAAGCATTTTGAAGCAAAAACAAAAGAAAATAAATTACAAGAAAGTAAAATTAAATTAAATTAATTAGGCGACAACGTAACATTTAAAAGTTTACAATATTAAAGCATTTGATTTATATTACTAGAACAGTAAGTATACATAAAGACATAAAGAAACGAATTTATTCTAAATCGCGTAGATTAACAGTTGAAAAGTTTCCGTTCTCCAGCAATTCTAAGGATTCTTCTGGAATAAGTCCAGTGCCAAGTATCATATCGGAAGGAACTCCAAGACTTTGAATAGCTTGCTCAAGCAACAATTCAGCTGAAGGCTTCTCCGGCAATTGTTGCAATTGTATCTGCTGTTGAAGAAAGATTTGTTGCTGTGGTAATTCTAAGAACGGAACAGATCTGGCACACTGATGACTATCAGGATGTGATTTTTTCACGTGAAGATAAAGAGATGATTTCGCGTAAAAACTGGCCGAACAAACTGTAACAATCAATACATTACATTAATTAATTTAATTTCGATTAAAATGCGGGCATTATAGTTAGTTACCTGCACATGCAAATGAACGCCTTCCAACGTGTCGCAAAGTATGTTCCTTGAGATGTTCGGAGCGCAAAAACGATTTCGTACAAGTGCCAATTGTGCAATGAAACTTCCTTTCCTTCGTATGCGAGCTCTGATGCCTTTTCAGCTTACTAGACGACGTGAAACTCCACGTGCATTCCTCGAACGTGCACACATAGGGTCGTTGTCCAGTGTGCTTCCTCATATGTTCACGTAATCTGCACGGTTTCTCAAAAACCTTCCCGCAATTCGGATATTCGCAACACAATTCGGATTCTTTATGTGAATGGCTTCGCGAATGCGACTGTAATCCCGTCAATAGAAAGAAAGCCCGTGTGCAATTCAGTTCAGGGCACGCAAAGGGCGCTTCAGAGACATCATGGCTCTTGAAATGTTTCTCGCGCGTTCGGGAAGTCTGAAACTTCATCATGCAACCTTTCACCGGACACGGTAATGTTGCCGGCTTCGCGTGCTTCTTCACGTGAATTTTCAGGTTGTAAATGTTTGTGAAACGCCGCCCGCAATTTTTAATGGCACATACGAAGTCCTTCTGACTTGTGTGACTTTCCTGATGTCTTCGCAATTTAAACGATGTGTAGAAAGCCCATGTACAATCGGGAAAATCACATTTGAATGGTTTATTTTCTAGTTCCGTCAATGTGTGTAGTTTAGCAGTGCTGAATCTTGTATGGGCTAATTCGCAATCGACTTTCGGACAAATGTATAATTTTAAGCCGGTCTCAAGGAGAAGATGTGGCATTACACCTTCTAGGTCATAAGATAATGACAATTTCTCAAATGAAGTTACTGGTACCTTCTCTTTAGTTACTGATAACTGCACGGTTAATTCGCTAAGATTAATGTATGTATGTGGATAGACAATATCACCATTTACATTGGTAAGTTCTAAGATTATTTTGGTTTCGGTCTGTTTTAATCCAATGTGGATAACTTGTTTAGATAACAATTTCTCTAAATACTCACATTTACTAGTTAACGTACTAAATTTTGGTATAATATATTGAGTATTATTGGTATTACTATTGTTGCTATTTCTATTATCGAAATAAGTTGTTGGTACGTCTGATTCACATTCAACTAATTCAGCATCCGCCTCATTGTCACTGATTTCTTCTCGCGGATTTAGCTGATTTAGCAGAGGGTCTAAGGGATTGTCAGTGATTACAGTATTATCAGCAAGTCGGTCATTATTTAGAAGGTAATGAACACCGTTTTTATCCAGCCATTCGTCGATATTATCGCTTTGTTCCAGTAAATTCGTGCTGATGAAGGTGCAGTTATGATCTTCAGATATGTTCAGTGATAGTTCCATGACAACTTCGTTAGGCTTCATTTAATAGACGATCTCACTTATTTTGTTCATAATTATTCAATATTTGTTTGCGATTGCGATATGCGAAGTTTTATTTCTAAATTTTATTCTTGAATTTATTTTATAAATTATAACCTTGATTATAATATTATAATGGTACTCTACCGAGTACTCTACTGAGTTCTGACGGAAAGAATTTGTGAACTTGGTTGCGTTTGGTGCTTTGTGGGTCGCCTACCACTATATTAAGAGCGAGCATTTTAAAAGTTTAGCTTTTTGAGTAGTTGTAAAATACCCAAAAACTTTCTTCAGACGAATAGAGGTGTTCAGACAAACAATAATTTAATAGTAAACTATCCTTGGGATCTTTATAAAATTTATTTTAGATTTTTTGCGGAAAGAAGAATATAAAACAATTATATATTAAAAAAAAACTTTGATTAATCAATAAAGGGCTTTACAGATTAAAATTTGTGAAATATTTCAGCAGAATCGACAAATCTTTAATATAATTTTCAACGGTTTTAAAGTTATTGTTAATTATTTGTTATATTGTTTAACTTTTGAAGTATACGCCATGCTGCGAAGTTTGGAATGCAAATTGGTCTAATTTGCTGACGACTGACGGCTGCCCCATGGCTGCCCCTGACTAACAAACTTTTACTAAGAGCCGTTAGATAACAGCACACTTCCAGTAGGTATACAACGTGTACATAAAAAAAATTAAAATGGGTGAATATGCATGAATTTCTTTGTGTTTTGAATTTGAATTTCTTTACCAACGATTAGAGGATAAAAATACCAAACTTGAATTAAATCTATTGTTCTTTTATTGGGACATTAAATATTTAATAAATTTAATACAGCAATTTGTTAAACATAAAAATAATATTTCCTTATTATTATTTTCTTTATCACCAATTTGCCAATTTATCTGAAATTCTCAGGATTAGTGTATTTTAGCTTAAAACCCACGAATACGTCGGAATTAGTAAGCGGAAAGCAATAGTTTTGAGATATTAATTTATTTATAATTTTAGGCTAGATGGTCTTTACTTCCGATTTTCACCTGAGCTAATGAACTTTCCGGCGTATTTACGTTTGTTTCTATTCGCTCATATGTTGTACAATGATATTTAATAGATAAATGTGCTCTGAACGCTCTGAACTGAACATGGATTTATATAATACAACTGGATTGATAACATGCTATATGAGCGCCTGACATTAGGGGCGCGTTTTATTCGTCACTTCTAGAATTGGAATGAACCGTCCGAATCGTTTTTTTCGTACAGAAGATTCATTCCGGACGTCTTCCTTTCCGACCGTCTCGCGAGACGGTGGAAA
>JARJDT010010247.1:0-14035 GCA_030264655.1 Leptusa sp. GC000079
ATTTATGTAGTATTAGTTGATTGGTTTATTATTTCTTCTTCTCGTAGGAAAAGAATTGGGAAGCACTCGTACGCCAAGGCTTTGTTATGCTCGTGTGTCTTTTGCGGTATGAGCCGAACGCGATTACACACTCGCACCACAAAGGCTATCTTGGCGTAACTTGTACTCCAAAATACTAAACATAGAAATCGCCGCCACAATTTTATAATTTTGAGACGTGTAGAATGGCTTTAAAATCGACAAATCAGAGACCTAGGAAATTCACAAGCAACTTCGGGTCAGTCTCTGTAGTTCTGAAATTGATTATAGAAAAATCTAATTATCTCTGAAATTGAGTTTGCCATGAAACAATATTGCTATGGCAATTTCAGTGACTGTTTTCTATTGATTCCTGCAATTCACTGCAATTAATAAAATTACCCACACTAAAAACCGCTTACAGTGAACCGAAATTGAATTTACTATGGGTTCATCGCTTCCAAACATCGAGTCGTTGCATATTTCGGATGCAGAAGACGAAGAAAATCGTGCAGAGCCTGCTGAAAGTCCAAGTGAAGACGACGCCGACGTTAGCACCGAAGGCAACGCTTCAAGCTCACGCCGCGCGCGACGCCTCAGCCGCTCTAAACGAGCCGGTTTGCATTTCCCGGTTTCGCGGTTCCATGCTATCCTCCGCCAAAGCCGGGTCGCTCAGCGCATCGCCAAGGACGTCCCGGTGTATCTGGCCGCAGTCGTGGAGTATTTGGTCGCCGAAGTGTTGGATGTGGCTGTTAAAGCCGCCACTGATAATAGACGTTCGCGCGTCACTCCGCGCTTCATACAGTTAGCGGTCCAGGAGGATGAAGAACTCCGCAACCTGCTCTCCCAGGTCATCATACGTGAGGCTGGTGTGCGACCGCATATTCAGCCAAGGTTGTTGCCGCCGAGAAACAAGCGCGGGAAGAAGAAGAACCAAAAAGTTCTTCAAGCCAACATGAACTAAAACTCTCTTTCTCTCTCTCTCTCACACTCTAATAATATACTGATATCAGTCAGAGTCTGAACACTGATGATAAAGAATACACTGATATCAGAACTAGATATAGCCATTTTGATTAAAAATTTTGATTTCTCAACTTAAAAAAAATATAAATGTATCGATATTGATAATCAATAAAATTTCTTTTGAAATTACAAGATTCATTTATTTTCTCTAATTTTCTAATTTACGAGTATCCACAAAATGCAACGATTATGTATGATTTGTTGATACGATTGGTTCTGTATTTCATGTTCTCGTAGAGAAAGGTGTGTGGTGCACTCGTACATGGTTTTCACGATTCACTTGTCAAGTGTGTGCCAATAATTATGGCCATCTAATGTTCACTTCAAATACAACAGGGTCTACAAAAAAGACGCATACCTAGTTTTCCCAGAGAGTATATTGCATAAACTAGCAAACAATTTAATGTGCTATTGGGGTCTAATGGCATTAATGGCCTTAATGGTCGTGGAAAATGTATAGTCTTCAACCCGTTAAGAATCGGGATTCCTCACTCGTAGGACTAACTCAAATTTCTACTCGTTCGGAATACTCCCCATTCGTAACTCATTGAAGAATATGTATGAGATATCAACTATCAACTATCTGTTTCACACATTTTCACTCTCAACAAAGCACTCGATACATAAATATCAAGACATTAAATATTACTTACGTAGGAAGGTAGAGTTGGGTTTTCTTTGGACTATTATCGCATGAACTCATATTATCATCATGCTCATGTAATCGTGTGCTTATACTCACATTTATACATAAATGTGAGACCCAACAACAAAGAAAAGGTTCGATACCGTGGGCGCCCACTTAATTATTATTCGCTTCTAACTACTCAAACTCCAACTAATATTCACTCCCTTTTATCAATGAATAATTATATTGAGGTTTTAGTATAAAAGCGCTTATATTAGGTCTGGAAATCTAAAGTCCGGCACGAATGGCACGATACTCAGAACACTTTGTAGATGGTGCTAAATGATGCCAACAAACAAGTCAGTATGCCACAACACGCCATAATGCGTCGCTGATGATGATGAAGAACGACTTGGATTAATATGCCATGACTATGACTATAATATGCAATGCATCAAGTCGGCTTCTTCTTCGACTTCGTCTTTCTACGTATTCGACGTTGTTTGCCTGTGTCTCTCTTGCTTTTGAACGTCTTCAGTTTATACAATCATTTACCATATAGTTCATATCCATATAGTTGTGCATTTTCTCGTCCTCACCAACCACAACGTAAATATAAAGCGGCATCGCGTACACAATAGTGAACGTGCTCATAAAGCAATCTGTCCACGATTATTATTTTTAATAATATACCGCGCATACAAGTCGATTATTATAAGCAAATGATGTGGGAGCAGGAATAACACAAAACAAAAAAAAAACGAAGAACCACACAAAACAGCGCATCGAGTTGAGAATCAAGCGCGAAGGTGGAAAGAACAAAGCATCAACGACAAGGCACACTGTTCGCAGTTAAAGGAACAAGTTGTCGACGAAGATTGAGTACACTTCCTAACTTACGAGGGTGTTATGGGTGCGTCCCTTATCCTTATAGTTACGGCTTGACTTTCCCATCAAAAGCATGAAGAAAGCAAAAAGACTGTACACAATAAAAGTGGCATCGTTTGAAGTTGATGTGAATTGAATTAAATTTGCACTATAGATCATTCTACGGACCTCCAAATCTGATGGGTCGGGGAGGAAAAACAAACCAGTGGAGTCCTACTCTGTTTATTTAGTTATTTATTTGGTTATAATTTTAATTTCTCAAAGAACTCAATAAATTATTGCTAAAAGTGTTGACGCCACAAGTAACATTTATACTCACTTTTGATGTTAGATTAGATGTGTTCTATAAATATCTAGTAACTTATTTCGCATTTTTATTTGCGAATGCTAATGCATTTTTTGCATTTTGCAGCGAATTAGTGAGCTTTTTTTTATAATTTTAAGACCCCATAAATATTACCCTATAAAATTAAAACCATTAAAACTCATACGTTTGATTGCTTTTGTCAAAGAAATCGATAAATCGTTGCAAAAAGTGTTGTTTATTCTGAAATCGTACGACGCGACTAGTATTTATAGTCCACTTTTGAGGTTAGGTTTGAGCACGTGTTCTAGAAAGATCTATTGAAGTTATTGTGTATTTGCAAATGCATTGTTTTCAGTTTTCATTTTGCATATTATTTTTGATAAAATTAAGATCACGTAATCTATTCAATACCTATACTGAAATCGTACGCCTCCACTAATATTTATAGTCCATTATTTTGAGGTTAGGTTTGACCACGTAATGCATTGTTTTCATTTTGCAGTAAATTTTAAGACCGCATAAATTGTTATAACATTCATTAAAATTCACCAGTTTTATTGCAATTATCAAAGAAGTCAATAAATAATTGTATTATTTATCCTGAAATGAAAAGCCACGACTAATATTTATAACCTACATTTGAGGTGCTGTTTATTCAAGTGTCTAGAAATAAATATTGAAGTTATTGTGCATTTGCTAAAGCTATTGTTCTCATTCTGCAAATTACTTGGCAAATTATTTTTTCATAATTTTAAGACCGCACAAATTTATAGCAAGCAATAAAATTCAGTTGCTTTGCAATTATCAAAGAAATCGATGGTTAAAGTCCCATTTAAGAATGTTAATTCAGGAGTGATCGCATATTAAGTTTATTATTCTAAATTTCTAACCAAAGAAAACCTCGTATCAGGAAATCTAGGTCTTCAACTTCCACAGATGATTTCCACAGAAAGGTGTTGATAATTAGAAGAAGGTAAGCGTCTTATGTTCCAATTCTTACTGAATGTAGTAAGTAACCATGAATGCATGCACCGAGTTTGGTTTTTGATCCCAATGCGCTTCGGCTTATAGAATACAGCTTAACTACTAAATACATGCAAAGTAAGTCTCCTTAAGCTTGCTTGCGGCTTAAGCTTGTAGCTGTAGCTTGTAAAAGTAAGTCTTCGACATTCTAATAAAACTTAGTGTTAGCTCAAACACATATATTTTAAGTTGTTGAGCTTATACAACACGATGTTAAGCAAATGAGACGAAAAACAACAGAACCGTTAATGAGAGAAGAATATGGGCAATATGGTATAGCATAGGGTATAGGCAACGCCATCGAGAATGAGAGAACGATACTTGTAGACGAAAGAAAATATTCATTGTGGGTGGCCCGAAATGTTTTCGCTTTAACTCCTTCACTTATAGCTTATAATGCTTTTAGACTTCACTCCTTGCACTTTTAATAGTCGCATTGATAAGTTTGTATTACAAACCGCATTGTTGTACGATTTTAATAAATTGTTGTTGATTGTTATTCATTAGTGGTAGCTTTGTGATTGAAAAACTTGCGTATGAAAACATTCCGGCAACTTTGTTGAAACACATCATCTGTTCAGGAAGTAAACTCACCTGAAACAAAGAAATAGCATAAACTTACAATTGTGTTAAGTAACTTTATAACAGCGATTAATTTAATTAATTCATTTATGCATAAAATTATATTATTAATGAAATGATTTCTCTCCATACTTATATGCTGCAAAAGACAAGAATGAATGAATGAAACCAATACTGAATGAAATAATTGACTGAATGAAAGTTTGTACCAAAAAGTTATCTTGTTATTCCTAATAAGTAGTTGTCGCTTGTCGCAAATAAACTTATTTGTTGGATTTACCTTACCATAATATCAATAAACAAATGGATTACAGGATTGGATTTATTCATGCAAAATTGAAAATTTCAACACAATCTGAGCATATGAATTTCATCAATATGTGGCAGTAAGTATATGAAAATTGCATTTTGACTCTTGAGATATGTCTTTATTTTAGTTTGTAAACATTCAAGCCATGAATTGACCTATGAATGGCTTCTAAATTCATACTTCATGCCCAACACTGTTTAGTTACCGTGTGCAGAGTCAAAGCCAAGCCTTCTTTCTTCATTATTTATTTATGAGCATTGCATCTTGCATTTATCAGTACAAAGTCCATAAATATTTATCAAATTTATCACGTTTCGTATAACGTATAATCTCGTTCGAAATAACGATTTAGTCGTATACACCCTATAAAAGCATGCATTTGACAATGAATGAAGGAATCTAAGAATCAACATTAAATATCTTATTCTACAGTTACACAGTGGAAACAATCGAATATGTGATTACGACTGAATCGAAAATGCATGTTCAATGAACTTGAATGTGCAATGGTAATGTATAATCGTGCTTCGTGAACTATGACTTCACAATAAGACATGGACATGTGGACGTGTTGGAGTTGGAAACTCTATGAACATGACATGCAATAAGGCGAATAAGGTGTTCAGTTGTAAATCGTAAGAAATCAGTTGTGAGTTGTAAATGTTGTCAGTTGAGACCAAATAGAGGAGAGTCAACTAATAATAGGTTCAAGGAGTAAGTTCGT
Organism: Leptusa sp. GC000079; assembly: GCA_030264655.1. Classification (NCBI taxonomy): domain Eukaryota; kingdom Metazoa; phylum Arthropoda; class Insecta; order Coleoptera; family Staphylinidae; genus Leptusa; species Leptusa sp. GC000079. Next base: position 5,507 of record JARJDT010010247.1, read on the forward strand.
ATTCAAACAGCCATTACTAATGTAATGGGTTCAAGGTCTAGGTCGCAATCGAACAAGTTCACTGATTTGAATAATTTTGTTACAATTGATGGTCGTAAATAAATAAATATTTGACGTGATTCAGATACATGATCTTAATCGATGTTTGTGTACACACTTTTGTAGTCAACTTCTTTTGTCATTATGAGAAATGTCATAATTTTCCAAAATGATGGTTAGTATAAGAGTTTGAAGCTATTGCAATCTCGCATTTGCATACAATGATACAACACAATATAAACATCAAAAGTGAACTCGCACTTGAACTCGATCATGTAAAATAAAACAGAGCAACACCACAGCCAGCCACAGCTAACACTAAAGACCAAGGCCGGTTTTTGGCCAATGTAACCGATGAAATGTTGTAGGGTCCCGCGCTTCTGGGACTCGCATCCTTTAAAATATGCATAGAAAATAAAATAAATAAATAATTTGACAATATTGTCTATTGAATCGATAGATAAATAGAAAAAATAAATATCTGGAACAATCGTCAAAATACCTATGGCTCTAAATTTAACAATAAATTAAAGACCTCTAAGTGATCATGAAAATTCTGAATCCAAATGTGGTCAACTACAGACAATGAACACCAAGTCGTGTGGTGACCACACCTTTTTTTAGACTCATTTAAGTGCGTAAGGTTGCACTTTTTAGTTCTAGTGAAATAAAGCAGAACACAGTTGTTTACTTTTTGGCTATAGGGAAATAAATCTAATGTCAAACTTGTTTAATTCAGTTAAATAAAGTACACAAGTTAAAGAAGTTGCATATAAATAGTGATGGTGCATCCGAGAGACATCGATTTATGCCATTTGAAATTCAAATTCAAATTTCGAATCTGTCAAGCGACTTTCGTGTTTATGTTTCTGTGGAAAAGGTAAATAAACAAATAATTTTCACTAAATCGAAATCCTGAATAATATTGTTTGATACTCATGCGTAAAATTAGTGCCCTCGGGTCGTGCTCCAACCGTAACACTCGCGCCAAAAATTACAAAGTTACGCACGTGTATCAAAAATTGCTATTTTGGTTTTTTGTGCATGCGTATTCCAAACAGGTGGCGAATGCCAATACCTCATTTACTCATTTGGCTTATTCCTAACCTGGAGTAAACTAATGTAAAGCAAGATTTATCTTATAGCATAACAGTGGTAGCTGCAAAATTCAGCTGAACTATGTCTATGTTACTTATTACTGGGTAGCTGAAGCTGATGGGTGCACCATTTATGGGATCGGGTTAACACTTGTGCTGTGCAAACAGCAAGCACATTGCATATTGTGTATCAAGAAGTATTAACTATGTATACCTATATTGTATAGTAGATATAGAATAGCATACTGGAACAGCATGGAACAGCATAGAAATTCTAGGTGAACACCAGGTAAATCTAAATGTAAAGTAATGCGGCGTGAACTGTAAGAGTATCAGTATTCAGCAACTAGCCAGCATGAGCGAGCAGAGGCATCGAGCAGGCTTGCAAGAACAAATATATTTATGAGTCCTGCCATTCAGTTGCTTGTTGCGTCGACTGTAAACTTTGCGCAATTACAACTTCATTTTCAAGTCGCGCGTTTCAGGCAAGCGTAAGCAGAATATCAGAAGAATGCGACTTGGAAATTAAAATATGTTGGAATTCAGCTCATAATGCCACTATACCCATACTGGTCAAGTTCAAAACCATGTGGGATTATTTTCGAGTTTAAATTTGATCGTTTAAAGTGGGTTTCATTCGAACACCTTGTACATTATTTAATTTAGTTCACTTGAAATACTTCAATTAAATTCCAAGAATGCGTGTAAAATGAAAAGCGCTCATTTCCATTAATTATTTGTCACATAAGCAAACTTATCATTAAAATTAAGTACGTATGAAGTGTATGTGTTTTGCCAGAATCTTGTCTTATACTGAAATCTGATGTATTAAATTGAACAAGATTCCACTTAATCTTTCCTTTGCCATAAAAGCATTAAATTTATGCAAATTGTTACACCTTGCAGTAATTGTACTAATAAATATGAATAATATATTATTTATGTATAATTTTGGTATTACATGGTCCTTGACTGGAAATTAGTCACATCTAATTTATCACATCAGCCCTCATTTATTACGTTTGGTTTGACGATTAAGATTATACAGTATTAGAAGTAAGGTGCAACTGTGTAAGAATGAGTCTGTAAGCCTGAATAAAATAAAATGCGCATGTTTACATTGCGTATAAAAGATTAAGAGTCAGGTGCATAAGCTCCCTAAACCCCAACATCATTGGTCCCCTAAATTCCTAACGGGCTTTAAATATTTATTATTCAGATGCAAAACTTGTAGATATAAATTATTAATTTTGACACAATTCTCATGGTCAATCCTCAACGACCTTCAAGTTTGTGACCACATCAAAACCCTAGTGCTCAATGATGAAGATGACGCATCAAAAAAGAACGAACGAGGGAGATGAAATGGGAATTAAACCAATGAAGGCAAGCGCTTGAAAATTCTCCATAACGGTATGCCTGTATGCTGGCTTATTGTAATTCAATCGGTCCAGGTAGATGAGGCACAACATGAAACGAGCAAGAAGGCCATCCAGGTAGAAAACGAAAACCACCCTTGGCGTTTCGGTTTTTCGAATTTGGTTTCCAGCAAGAGCAAAGCCGAGAGCAGACTAGGTCAACACCTTTGAGTCTTTTTATATTTTTAAGGTACATACATACTCAATTTAAACTACAAACAGTTGAGGTATGTCAAATGCGTGCGTAGCTTTATGGATTTAGGATTTTTATACCTATACGTAAATATTATATCTATAAGAAAGACAAGTACGTTTTGATCGTTTTATGTATAGATGTTCCAAAATGAAGCTCAAGCAACAATATAAAAGAATTCGGTATTCCTGGAAAGCTGTGGTCACTTCTCACTTATTTGAATTTTAACCTCTTCAACTGCAAAAAACGATATATCCAAAGAAAGAAAGCATGCAGCAACATTTCATTCCAAATTACGATTTTCATTAATTAATTTTCATATCATGATTAGGAAATTAGCCAAATAATAAATCGTTGCTCTTGTTGTGATCCAGTTATCGAAATAATTTGAATGCATCGCAAGTGAAGGCAAGCCCAAAAAGACAGGTGGAATTGCCTAATGTCTAATCATATACATATTACCAAAAAAGAGCATCTCATATGAATTCTTTCAACTTTAAACGAAGCCAATAAAATTTAACATGCTCTGCAAGTCTCCTAAACAGTGCTACAACTGTAATCATGAGAAAATAAACGCAGAACCGTAGGAGAAATGTCCCAGAAATCTTTGATGGCTAGAAGATTTCTTCAACAACATGTCGTAAATACGGATCTGCTACATGTAACTGGAGGTGACTAGTTTTTCAGATGCAGAGGCAACAACTGCGAGTTCTATGGGCATCAACTCTTTCTCGGTAACTTCTGCAGTGACTGCAGTAAATGCATAGTATATAGGTGCATAGGGCATATACAAGTGATTGGAATGTCGTGGGCAGAATCAAAACCGTTTCACACAACACAACACACAACAAATAAAGAAGTTAATATTACTAACGCTTATGAGCATATGCATGCATGCAACCAACATGTGGATGTGGAGCTGAAGAGATGCTTTATATGGCGACGTGAAAACAACCTGAAGAACAAGCATGAAACCTCAAGAAACGAACGAATTGTTAAGTTAACAATAGAAACGCAAAAACAATATACCAATGTTATATAAGTCGTTTTTTGCGACAAACCTGGTTAAACCTGGTGCGTTTCGGTTTAAACTTTTGCATTATTGCGACGTAATAACGGTGACGTCACAAATTAATACGGTTAATTGTGGTTTGAATTTGAACCGTCGTCGGCGAACGGTTTGAAGCGGTTTATACTCATTTATAACCTCACACTGCGGTGTTTCCTACAATTATTGAAATTAAATCTATTTAACTCAAAAATATTCCCAAAGTGGACGAAAATCTGAAACTACTAGTAGAAATCAGAGATTGCAAGTTATGTCTGAATGCTTGCACCGGTTAAAACAATCACGTTTTGCGATTCGAAAAACGATGACGTAGATCTATAATACGGTTAAACTTAAACTACACGCACACAGCAAAAAAAAACGACTATAGAACGAAGTCGTTTTTATTTTGACAATCAAAAGTTTAGCAAAAAATCTATTATTTTGAAATTAACTTGCTGTGTGCATATATGCTAACAGTAGAAATAAGCAGGATTGTGACTAAGAGGATCAGAAATAGTTGCCGGTTGTTTAAATGCTGAAATGCAGCGATATGTCAAGCCAGCAACTTCGGTTACACGCTCGATTTACCCGATTCAGTCGATCAATTCGCATTCGATATGCGCTTACGCTGTTGCGACTATTGGATTGAAAGGCATTTTAACTGATTCGATATCAGAATGCCATGCATTTTCAGTGAAATGCAATATAATACGAAAAATACGAATCAAATTACACAAAATAAAAAAAAACGCTTCCAATTAATTTAACTTTTAATAGATAGATCGCTTCAAAGCAGAACATTTATTTATTTGGCCGTTGTCAGCAATAAAAGTTTCACATTGAGATCAGATTAATGAAGAAAAGTGCATATTCGAAATGCATATGCATTGCATCGCATTGAATCTATAGATCTCAGGCATTACCAAGAAGCAGGAGCAAGAAGCACAACACAAAGCAGGTTTTGAATCATTCGATTAGCGACTTTATATTATACACTTTTATAGTTTATTACCAATACCTGCATAGATGCTCATTCGCAGCATATGCACCTAAAGCATAAGAACTTAAGTAGTACACGTACTCGTATGTGGACGTTGATGAATGCATTCGCGTAGGTGTTTGCTGGGATACAACGAAAACTAACTAACCATACAACTTCCAAAGTTTAGGATTAGATTCTGTATGCTTCGGAGACTAACAAATACGAGAAACGTTCTACGGTAAGTATACTTGTTACCATATTTTACAGTGAGCTGACTGAAGTCGAAAAAACAGATGTCCAGGTATAATATAACTGCCTAAGGTATATTGGTGATGATTTACTAAATTCTTATACTTTCCTAAAAGTTTTGAGACAATTTGTAATATGCATACTTATAATGTGTCTACTTGATGAAATAAATTGATGAAGCAACCACAGAAACCAAAGCACAGGATAAATGAGATAAAGTAAAGAATGATGTAAAATGTCTAAACGCAGGATAAATAGCCTTAAAATGAAAACGAAGATACGAGAAAGAACACATTAAGCACGGCCGCAAGCAGAATAAATTTGAATTTGAAGAAAGAATTTGGTTAACGGTGAATTCTTTAAGTCTTATAAACATGCACACGCACATGAATAAAGTTGAGACGTAAGTTTTCTGGGCTTTAAAAGGGTTTATTCACATGCCAAATAAAACGCGTAAAGCTTTTTCAACAAATTTATTAAAGGATCAGAATGGCTGAATTTAATAATAACTTTTGTCATCAAGTGATGCTCGCAATAATATTTCATTCGTATTATCCATTCGCCAAACTAAAACATGCATAAATGTTCTAACCAATTTTCTCTCGGTTTCCTAGACAACGACCAAGAAAATTTTCCGTCAATTCCATTTTTATAAAAATTCGAAAAACGCCATGAGATGTATTACTTTATTATACACCACCCTGTATATTATTTGTAAAATTATCACATATGTACGATACTTAACAGCATATGTGAGACATAAATTTTCAGGAAAACATGGGAAATTCTTCATCGCATTTAACTTGAAAAACTTTAAACAGCCAACAAGTCATCTCGAAAATAGTTATGTGTTAATAACATATTTTAAGCGACACATTTGCATATTATTGTGTATATAAAAGTTAAATTTACTCATGACGATACAAATGCGTATTGAAGCCAAATATTTTTATTTCAACATACGAAGAGATCATCACCGCAAAAGGAAAACGAAAATCTAATCGATAGATATAAGTTATGTGCAAATGCAAACAAATGTTGAGCATCAGAGCCATCAGAAATTTACATAAATGTTTGACGATGAATATTTATTTAAAATCATTATTTAAAGATAAACGCAATGAAATCAATTCAATTTGCACAGCATAAAATAAGAAGGAGATTATTTGCATGCATGACTATTTACCTGTGACTGTTACTTACATTATTGACCAATGACAATTGTAAAAATTTCAACCTCATATCCAAAAAGATTATATTTGCTCAACAAAGTTTGCACCAAACTATTCATTTTCTGATTTCAGATTTTTGTTTTCTTCGATTTAAGTGGAATACTACCTGAAATATACAGCAGTTACAACTATGAGTTACAATTTATTTAGCAACAAAAACAAAATTTTGAATTAATTGGGAATTTTAGAAACTTCCGGCAAATACCAGTATAAGCTATACAACGTGAGCCGTATTTTATACTTAAAAAACCGAATGAATAAATAAAACATGTTGAAATTTGCATTAAAAAACCAACAGCCTTGAAATTTAATATACTCTTCACAAGCTTACTCATTGCTCGTCATCGTTAGGTCGCAGTCTCAGAGATGCATTTTTTATATCATTTTTCTTATAAAACATAAGATGTTTTTATATATAATTTATAATAAATAAACAAGTTAATCGAGTACATAGAAGCAATTATAATTATGTCAAGTTTATATTCGTCCAAACAAAAATATCTATACATTATAGATTTTATTTACCATGCTCTATGCTGTTTATCTAGATGTTCTGCCAAACTAAATCCAAAATATGTGCCAGGATGGCCTTTTTTGACAATTGGATCACGATGTTCTATATTAAATGCGTCCACATGCGAAAATATACAACTTAGACAACTAATTAACGTTAAATAAATAATGCACAATTTTATAGACACATTGTTAACTAATTTAAAATGTTCACAAAATGTCTTTTTATAGTTTTTATTGATATCGTTTTGGTTCGTCATTTCTTTAATTATTAATAACATACCGGCTGCACTGAAATTACATAAAATTAATAAACATTTTTATTATATTGTTTTATTTAATTAGTTTAAAAACTATTATTTCTTCATTTCATGAACCGCATTTGTTTGTATTGATAAATTAATTTATAAACCGCGCCAATTCCAAATAATCTATATTTAATCAAATGAATGCAACTTTGGAACAAATTAGTGAACTTATTAGGAATTTAAAATTTTCGCGCCAATTTTTATTTGTTGTTTTTAATACCTTCAAACTTTAAAAAATAATTCGTCGCGGTGTTCAGGCATCGAATCGTGCGACAGCGCCGTACAACAGTTCAAATAATACTGAATACTGAAATCAACAGATCCTGATCCACTCGACGCAAGCAAGTTGTGAAGTTGGCAAGTTCACAAAATGTATGTGATACGAGCGTAAGCGTAAGCGTATTTCGATGCCCAGCAGTAGTAATAGAGCTATGAGGCAGTTGCTGTTGCTACAGTCTTCAGTTCTGCTGGAGGAGTGAATCTGACAATCATAATTTTAATTTTTCAGGAATAAATTATTTATTTATATTAATTAAATATCAAGCTATCAATTGCTTGAACTAATAAGATATTTGTTATCAGTATATCTATTTATATTTTGCGATTTGGTAATTAGTGCGATTTGAATCTGAAGTGTGCCCTCAGATGTGGACTGATTGTTTACCTGGTATTGTTGCGAATTGTTCAAGTTTTATTTAAACAAATTGACTTTTGCCTCAAATTGGTGGTAACTTAAGTGAATTTATTCCTATTTTAGTTAGATATGTAGGCAACTAACAACACTATAAAAATAAATCATGAATAACTATACTTCTAGTCTATACGACCTGTGATACGACCGCGAAGTCAAAATTCCAAATTTCAAAATGTGGATACAAATCAACCAGAGAAAGCAATAGAGGTAAAAGCAATCATGCAGAAATTTCCTGGCAGTATTAAGATATCATGGATGAAATATTCAAGGCATGTTTATTGCGAACAAACCCTTGAATCACCACCAACTAAAAGGAGGAAAACTCATGAAGATATAAGTCTAAACAATTATAGAAATGAAACACTGCAAATTGAGAAAGATAAAGTTGCTGCATTTAAATAGAATAGCGGATCAACTGACTGTGTGCAATGATTTGTTGAGAAGAAATTTGGAACTGCCAAACAGAACAAATGATAAAAACAAATAGTTGTCATTTATATTTAGTTATTTATTTTTTATTGCTTTTGAATTAAAATATTTTAGATCAGATATCATAATAAGATAGTTATTTCTTAATAACTATATTCTGACATTAATGAAACAGCATCCATTGCCAGTCTCTTTGCCACCTGTGAAAATAACGATATTCATGGAAGGTCTCTGAGAGTCAACATACATTTGTTCAACCCAGTGATCAACTTTTGTAAATATTTCACTATCTAATTCCTCATTTGCAAGTTTGATGTGACCAAG
>JARJDT010010251.1:0-10940 GCA_030264655.1 Leptusa sp. GC000079
ATATTTCAATTTTAATTATTTTAACTTGAGAAATAGATACAATGCTGTTGATTGATAGATGTCGCGAAAGTTGAAATAAGTTACACAAAATTTGAGGAAAATCAATAATCTGATTATTGATTTCAATTTTTTTGGTACTTATAGCAACAAAAAGCGGCATCTATTGAACAATTATTGAACTAGTTAAATAGATTAATTATGTGATGTTTTCAGGTGCAATTCGTGCTTGGTAACACGATTTTCATCATCAATTTCCTCAACCCGAATTGTGGATTCCCCAAAATGTTGCTATTCCCATGCATTCTTCATGGATTCTCCTTTACCTACCTGTTCGGCAAGTTTTACTACAATAGTTACATCCGACAGAAACCAACAATAGAAGGCAGCGAAAAACACAAATTAAATTAATAAATTTGAATCTCTAGCATCACAAAAAACATGTATTTTAATTGTACTTTTAATTAATTTAACATTTTACATGTAACAACCAAACAAAAAAAAAATATATTTTTACCAGCCGATTTGTTATTGAGTTATTGTTTAGTTAATCACTGATTGAATCAAATTGATTGTGACTATTCAATCAAGTTGATTCAAACCGCATCAAATCATTGTTTGAACACGTATAAAACACGTGTGGCGTCATTTTCCCCATAATGTGTGTAACAGTAGCGACATGCAGGACGAGTGGCCAGACCGAATCGCCGAGACTTTCGCCCAGAAAACGCTCCTGATAACAGGAGCAAGTGGTTTTCTGGGCAAAGTCCTCATCGAAAAACTCCTGCGTTGTTGCACGCAAGTCGCCACAATTTACGTCATCCTGCGTCCAAAACACGGAAAAACTGTGCGCGAACGTCTGGATCATATCATTCAGAGTCCTGTGAGTCCTTATTTCATCACTTAAACCACATTTAAGCACTGTAATGTGACTTAATCGATTTTGCAGTTGTTTGACAAAGTTAAAGCAAGTAAAGGTTTCGCTATCTTTAATAAGATTAAACCGATAGATGGCGACATTTCCCAAGTTGAATGTGGGATTAGCAAGAAAGACCAAGAGGTCCTTTGCAATGAGGTTGAGATTGTCTATCATTGCGCGGCGAATGTGCGTTTTGAAGAGACTTTAAGGACCTCGGTGCTGATGAATGTGCGCGGCACAAAATGGATGCTCGCATTGGCGAAACGCATGCACAAACTGTGCGTCTTTTTTCACGTTTCCACTGCCTATTGCCATTTACACGAGCGTATTATTTACGAGAAGCCATACGAAGCGCCTGCCGATCCGGAGCGGATCATTGAAATCGTTGAGAAGTTGTCCGAACACGAAATATCCGCACTTTCACACAAGTTTGTACCTCCACGCATCGAAATCTCCACGTGTTTTATTATTTTCGCGCACTGTTTTGCAGGATTTTAGATGATATTCCCAACACTTATTGTTACACAAAGGCCTTGGCTGAAGGATTAGTCAATAGGGAACTTACTAGGATGCCTATTGTCCTTTTACGTCCTTCTTTTGGTAATTTTTCGTTTTTTTTTCAAGGAAATGTTACAGGAAAATTCAATAATGATGCGTTGAATAAAACGACATCTATTACCGACATACCGAAAATTATCGTCTTCATGTTCACTAAAAAAAATATTTCAGTAATTCCGATATGGAAAGACCCAATTCCAGGATGGACAGACACAATTAATGGGATAATAGGGTTTGAAATAGCTTCAGCCAAAGGAGTCTTAAGGACAATGCACACTGATGGCGAGCATTACACTGATTTCGTGCCCGTTGACGTTGCAATCAGCGCGTTTCTTTTCAGCGCTTTTGAATACTTGACTTACCAGTAAATTTTTTTTCGCATTTAATTCACCAAATTTCACATTAAAACACTATTAATCGAATTAAACCTTGTTTAGGACCAAACTCCCCTTAGAAAAACGGTACAACATTCATAACTTGACAACTTCCTCCGAGTACAAAGTAACTTGGAATGAAATTAAACGAATCGGCACTAAAGTAATCGAACGCGTGCCACTCAACTGGGTTGTTTGGTATCCGAACACTGTGATGACGACAAACAAATTGTTGTATCAGTTACTTGCCTTTTTTCTACACCTGTTACCTGCCTGTTGCGTCGATTTAATTGTGCTAACTGCGGGTCACACTCCCTTGTAAGTCGTTAATTGGTCTAATTTTTTTTAAATTTGCTTAATCAAAAGAACTTAATTATTATGTCTTTTTAGTTTGTTGAGGACCCACCGGCGCTTATTGAAAGGTTTCGATATGATGAATTATTATGGCCGCAATCAATGGGAATTTCGCAATGATTGGACGCTAAAAAACAGACATTTGCTGAATCCTCGCGAACGACAGACTTACACGTTGTTTGGTGATGGCATCGATTACTTTGAGTACTTTACGCATTGCGCGTACGCCGCACGCAGATACATGCTGAACGAAAGCGATCAAAGCATACCAACAGCAAAACGCCATCTAAAAATGTAAGTTAGTTAATCAAATCAAGGATCAAAACTTAACGAAGGAAGTGCCTAATTGCCTAATTACAGGATGTACTACATTGATATTGTTTGCAAACTTGCCATCAGCATTTATTTCCTCCTATTCGCTGCAAACTCGTTTCGATTGTTTATTTTCAACGTGAGCTATACAAAAGTGTTCAATTAAACAGACATAAACCGCGTACAAATGGTAACAATTATAAACTTTAATTAACAATAAATGTTTTATGAGGCGAAGAATGGTTGGAAAAGTTTCGTGTACAACAAGTAAATGATCCATGAACAGAACAAAAACTTGCATAGTTTGTCCACGTAATACATGCTAAAACAAAGAAATGTTAGTTAGTTTTGGTGGTTGTTTGGTGAATTCCCAAAATGTTACATTTTCATGTGTCGCCTCGCTGTCGGTATCGACTCGTCGCTTTCCTTTAGAATATAGAGTCTTGCAGCATGAATGCAATCAGTGAAATAATCATGGTAATTGAGGCCGTCGCCATGCAGGCAATAAATTTGTTTCTCGCGCGGGTTCATCTTTTCTCGGGCGATTAATGACATGTCATTGTTGAAATCCCATTGGTTATTCGCATAATATTCGAACATTTCGAAGCCTTTTAAGATGCGTTTATGTATTTTGATCAAGCTACAAACACACAATCAATTTTTCGAATTAAATTTCCCCAAGAATCGGTTGTTGAACGTACACAGGTTTGTATCCCATGCAAATGAGCAGAAAATCGAGGAAAACAGCTGGTATAAGATGAAAGAATAAGACGCAGAAGTTGTGAACGAGGCGAGAACGCTTCATGGAGCCGCCAGGATACCATATGACCCAGTTTAGCGGCACACGTGTTGCTATCACTTCGCGTCCTATGTCGATTATTTCCTCCCAGGATATTTTATACTCGGCTGAGCTTGTTAAATTGTAGATATTTCGTTCACTAGATTGAAGAATTTTAATTATAGTATTATTCTTGCAAACAGCAATTTGAGATTAAAAATAAATAAAAAGGAATAATTATCCTTCGAAGGATACTGTTATCCTTGAGGGACAAGTGTTACCCGTATTGTATAAAATCACTAGAAGCACATAAGACGCCATTGACGGCAATATCAACAGGCAAGTAGTCGGCATAAGAGGACGAGTTGCAATACATCGTCCTGATGACTCCTTTACCGGCACCAATCAACAATCCTGTGGGCCCATTGATATTGTCCGTCCATCCCGGCAGCGGGTCCTTGAAGATTGGAACAACCACCGACGGTCGCAAGAGGATAATCGGCAATTTGTTCAGCTCATCATTGACTAGTCCTTCGGCGAGGGCCTTCGTGAAGGCATAAGTGTTGGGCCATTCACCTAAAATCCTAATTATCCTCCCAAATTAAGCCGCTTACTTTTTCGTAGAGTTTCATCTTGTTCTTGATCTTTCAAGAATTCATATCAAGAAATAATGAGAAATTTCGAGAAAAATCAAGAAACTTAAATTTCAGGATGCAACTCTACTTTTTCGCGCGAAAATTTACTTATGCGTAATGCTGGTCACAATCTCTTCGTCCATCCACTCAACAGTCTTGATGACATGATGAGGACTCGCCGGCGGCGCATAGGGCTTCTCGTAGAGGATCCGCTCGTGTAGGTGGCAATACGCCGTCGACACGTGCGCAAACAATTGCAACTGTTTGATTTCGTGCGCTAGCTCCAGCATTTGCTTGGTGCCGCGCACGTTCAACAGCACGGCGCTCTTGAGCGGCTCGTCGAAGCGCACCGACGCGGCGCAATGGTAGACAAAGTGCATCTCGTCGGCGATGAGGGTGCGATCGCTCGAGGAGAGACCCATGCCGATCAGGGACACGTCGCCTTCGATGGCGGTCACTTTATCGAAGACTTTCTCGGTTTTAAGCGACCGCAATAAATCAAACAACTACACATAATAGTTATTTTCGGGACGAGTGAGTAAAGTATACTTTTCTAGTCGAGTGAATTTCAAATTGTTTTTCCTACAAACGCCATCTATATTCAACTTTTTTCAAGTGAGAAAACATATCAAGTATTTTTTGTGTGCGTTTGTAGGCAAAATGTTTTCGAAAATCAATGCAACTGGGGGAAATTTGTGGGGTCCTTACAGGATTTTCAAAGATGAGTTTAAGCCGCTCGTTAGGATCTTTGCCCTTTTTGGGTCGTACGAGCAAGTAGATTTGTTTGAGATCGTCGCACGTCCGCAGGATTTTCTCGACGAGCACTTTGCCCATGAATCCCGTACCACCTGTAATGAGAATATTCCTGTCCTTGAACATCTCGTCCACTCGGTTCGGATACTCCTCCAAGGGTATGTCGGATGCTTCCATTGTCGGCTGAAAACTGGACGCAACACAATTAATTTCGGTTTTAATCCTTGAAAAACAGACACTTGAAAAAATTTACTAACTTTCCCATTTTTTAAATATTTTATTTATTTGTTTTAAGATTAATGATGATGAACAAAAATAATATGCTTTAAAGTGATGTTTAAAATCGAAACTTGACTCGGACAATCGTCATCGGCACTTGACTCGACAAAACTGCGTGCGTAATTCGAAGAAAAAAAGAGGTAAAATTGCAGACTCTCCAAATTTGAGCCCCACTACTGCTCAGTCTTGTACAAATTTATATTGAATTTAACAACGAGAACATTATTCTTTGCGGTTATTAGCTAATAGCCTATTCGGCGTCCTTGTTTCACAATTTATTTCTATTTACCTAAATTTCAACTTACTAATGATATTGCCATCAACGCAATGTGCGCCTAACATTAAATTTTGATGCACAAAGACTCTTTATATCGAAAATGAATAAATTCTATTATTTTATGGATGCAATCGAAAAAGTGCACGCAAAGAAGTTGATTTCATCATATTAATACAAAATATACAGGGTGTTTCATTAATACTCATAATTAACATTTTCAAAATATTAATTTTTCGGCTAATCTAAATTATTTTCCTTAAATCTAAAGTGCCTAACATAGCCAACCCATATTACCGCCGTATTTAACTAGTGTTTTTAAGTGCAACATTGGTAGCCTAACGTCAAACATGTCAGACGTCGAAAAAATAATAACCATTTCAGTCTTTTTGAAACACCCTGTATTTTGGCATTGAGACTTTTTACTTCTGAGTTGCAGCTGAAAACTAATTAATTGCTTCATTGCTCATCATTTTTTATTAATTTAAATTTGAAAATACGAAATCGTTTACTTTGCAATAAATAAATAATTATCTGCAAAAATAATTAGAGTTGCTCAATTTTAATTGTAGTTTTGTTGATCAACGACTTGAATTATATCTAAATAACCGGTTGAAATATGAAATTATAGATTAATTGCTGTGTGTACATAATTTTAATTCTATAGGAAAACGCAACTTTTGCGCACTTGAATTATAACAAAACAAAGAATAATAATTTGTTCGAACAAAAAAAACATTTATAAATGTAAATTTGAGCAAAATGCCAGAAAATATCTAAAAACGAGTCGTTACGTATTATTAGTAAAACACTTTCTAACTTTTGTAACATTTTATTATCGAATTTAGCGCATAATGAAACAACTCGCCTCGAGCGCCAACATTCGAATAAAAAACTTACCAAATCTCCAAAATTTGTTACCTCGTTAATGATATGCGGTGAATTTCGTCGGACACAAAAGATTTATTAATATTCTCGAAAAAAATCGTTCTTCGTTGACGATGACGACGGCGATGACGAAACAGAAACGTGAAAGTCTAACGACGCACTGAACGCTCAGCAATTTGCCCTAACGTTTTCTATCGATCTAGCAGGCCAGGTAAGTCACTTCGAATCGAATCGAATTGCTTTAGACTTTTGCAACGACGACTCACTTTCGATTTTCCTACAATGGCCACACACAAATTTGCACCATTTGCGCCAGCAACGCAAGTTGCAAGTTCATTATCGTTATTGAATTACAAATGATCTTATTCAATTTATACCAGTTTATATAATATTCGCACAGGAATTGAATTCATTGATGACAATGCATTTTCTGTTATTACAATTTATTAAAATTCGATTAGTTTCGTTGCAGAAAATTCAAGGTTTGCTAAAATATAATAGAAACATTTAAATTAAATTTTTATTTTAAAATAAAATGATTTTAATTTATGAACAGGATGTTTTATTATAAAGAAAAAGATGAATACTTGGACTGGATTAAAAAAAAATCTACTTGAATATCTCGGTAATAAAGCACAATTTTGGAATTTTTTGTTCTGTGATTTTCGTATAGAATTTAATTTTTTTATTTTTGAAATATTGAACCTTAAAATTGTTAATAAACGGTTAATTTCAGACACCCTGTATTTTGTATTTAAATAGTATTTATTTAAGCAAATCCTAAGAAAATCATTTGAAATTTTGTGTAATAATGTGTAATAATTGTTGGAATGTGTTGTTTTGCATAGGTAAAGTGAATGACATAGTGACCTATTGCTAGACCAAAACATCATAAACGCCAAACACGCAAAGAGATTGTTCCGTTCTCTTAAAGTATATCATTAAAGTTTAAAGATATAACAAAAACAAAAAGACTCAAGAGTGCGATAATTACAACAATTATCCAAATAGGAGTAAAAAGTCAAACACAATTTCAAATTCAAGTTGCAATATTATTAACTGATGTAGCCAAGTATTATTAATGATATTAAGGTACCGTGAAGGCGACGACGACCACCAACTTTCTCTCTCTGTTAAATTCTTCACTCTTGCTTGTTTTTACTTTGCCGACTTTGAAGCAACAAATATTGTTGATATTATGTAAGATGTGCGCTCACACGAAACTGACTTTTTGTTGATTTTTGAGCCTTATATAATTTTACCTACAAAAAAAGTGAAAAATCAACAACCAAAATAAAGCAATAAAACGAAAGTCAAGGCAATTAATTAATTGAATCAACGTTGATACAGTTTTTATCTGATGCGTACCTACTTGAAGTTATTTTAAGACTTTTTTTTATTAAAACCTATAAATTGAACACAGAAAACACAAAAGCGCAATTTCAATTAAATTCTTAATTGCCAATTGCATATCAATACGCGTTGATTAATGAACGTATTCAAGTAAAGTAATTTTTTTATTTAAAACAACGCGGCTTCGTCTATAAATTGAATGTGGTCTCGCATTCGAAAAGTTTCCAAATCATGGAAATCCTGGAAAAACCCCTTGAAGAGTATCGCGACCGCGTTGCGGAGATTTTCGCGGAGAAAACTCTCCTCCTAACGGGCGTAACGGGCTTCATCGGAAAAGTCCTCCTCGAGAAGCTTCTTCGCGCGTGTCCGAAAATCACCAAGATCTACGTGCTCATACGCAGCAAGTACAATTTGACGCCCGAGGCGCGCCTCGCTCTCATTTTCGACTCATCCGTAAGTGGTCTGCACGATTGCGAGTTTTTCTCTTTACTCGTTTGTTTGCAGTTGTTCAACTTGTTGCGGCAACAAGATGGCATCGCACTTTTCGGCAAAGTCGAAGCAATCGAAGGTGACCTGGCTGCGAGCAACCTTGCATTGAGTGCACGCACACGTGGCCAATTGATCACGCGAGTGAACATTGTCTATCATTGTGCGGCATTGTTGCGCTTCGACGAGACGCTCAAGAGATCCGTCTTGATGAACGTGCGCGGCACCAAACTCATTTTGGATCTCGCCAAGCAAATGCGACAATTGGCGCTTTTTGCGCACGTTTCGTCCGCGTACTGTCACCTGCACGAGCGGATCATCTACGAACGGCCTTATGAGCCGCCCGTTGATCCGCTACGGATGATTCGGATATGCGAATGCTTGGACGACGCCATTTTATCCTCCCTAACACATAAGTATAAACTGAAAACAGGACGATCTTTATTTTATATCAAATCATTACTGTTGAGAGATGTCGTTTAGATCGAAATTAATCCTACAAAATATCCGTAAAAAATCAATTTGTGTGCATCTCAATTATATTAACTTAAAATAAAACCAATAATTTGATATAAACTATTCTATGAACTTCTCTTATAAACCACATTATTCCCTAGGTGTATAAATAACTATTTGTATTAAAAAGAATTTTAGACCAACATCCAAACACGTATTGCTTCTGCAAGTCCTTATCGGAAGGACTAATAAATGCAGAATTGGACAAGATGCCTGTTATCCTGCTTCGTCCTTCATTGGTGCTCCCCGCCTGGAAGGAACCTATCCCAGGATGGACTGACACCATCAACGGGACACTCGGCTTCCAGATTGTTAGCGGCAAAGGCATTCTGCGCACACTGCACGCGGACGTTGGCTGTTATCCTGACCTTATCCCTGTGGATATTGCAGTAAACGCCTTCTTATGTGCCACTTTCGATTATTTACAGTATTTAAGTTTTTTTCCCGTAAAAAACAATTAAATTCTTTTTGAAAAAATTTGCAGTCATAAAAATAAGGGAAAACCACCACGAAACATCTACAATTTGACAACCTCTGACAAGCACAAAGTGTCCTGGCTCGAGATCCTGGATCTGGGACGACAGGTCGTCACAGGACCCGTGCCACTCAACTGGGTCGTTTGGTATCCTGGCGGAAGCGTCAAAAAATGGTCCGCTGTGCATAACACTGTATTCTATCTGTTGCACATCGCACCAAGCGTCTTAATCGATTCGATCTTGATCGTGTTCAATCAGCGACCAATGTACAAGTTTTTTTTGTTGGTTTATTATTGTTTCTCAAGTGTTTTTGTGTGTTTTTTCAAGTTTATTGCCGATTTTTCGGCGAGTGCTGAAAGGATTCGACATAATACGATTCTATCACGGCAAGCAGTGGGATTTCAACAATAAGCAAGCGTTAGAAGCACGTGATGCGCTCAATCCACTGGAACGAAGCAAATACAACCTTGACGGCGACGAATTCGATTATTTCGAGTACTTTTGCGACTGTGCAATGTGCGCACGGCGTTTCATACTCAACGAAAGCGACGACACTTTACCCAGGGCGAAACAACACTTGAAAATGTAACTATTTCCGTAATTCAGCATTAAAATCCTGCAAGGACTAAAAGGAATGTTTCTAGGATGTACTACGTGGATAAGTTTGCTATTACTTTGACGGTTTTCTGGCTAGTTTCCTGGATTTACGGACATATTTCGAAAAATTGGTTTAATTATTTTGATTTATAGGTGTACAGTATAGGCAACCAGATATGCTTCAGAATTTAAAACTTTCTAAGCCGAGATTATTAATTATTAAAACAATAAAATCCTGAAATAATCCTTGTTTTGAATTAAACAATCGACAAGTAAATTAATTGTAAAGTAAAATAATCGATTAATACTCGGCATCCATATGAGCAAGTTTAAAATATTTACCACTTTTACCAGAGAAGTTTTCCGGGAATGTATTTATCAATCAGGGATTGATAATAAGGCCACAATTCTTCAATATCGGGCATCTTCGTACTCTTCGTGTACAAATCATATTCGCTAGAAATGAGTTAACTCCGTTAACCAAAATAATAAAAATATTTCGTATGATTTTGTTGCGTATTGAATGATCGTATTCATTTTGAAAATATTCGAATATTTGATTAATTCCATCGCAAATCGCAAAATTTTTCTATTTCAAACTCACTTAAATTTCAACACCCAAGCCTTCATCTCCTCGTCTTTGGCGCTCGTCAAGTGCCCATAGTCGTTGCCAGTGTGCCAAGGATAAAAGCTATGAAAGCGTATCATATACAAGGCCTCCTGCGGCAAAGAGGCCGCATTGCGCATCAACACCTGATACAAGTACTCATCATGTCCCCAAGACATCAACACATTTTCCAACCCGCAATGCGCCTCATACATCCCCAACTTCGTATTATATTCAGAATTATGAGCATCCGGGTTGTTGGCGAAACTTGTCTCGCGGTACACAATGCTCGGTGCCCATTTGCACCCCGTCACAAACGTGTCGCCCACGACGGCCCATTGCGGCTCGCCGTAGAACGCCATGATTTTCCCGAGGTCGTGAATCAACCCCGTGAGGTGAAACCAGTCGTCGGCGGGGAAATCCTCGCGGATTTTCTCCGCCGTTTGAAAGGCGTGCACAATGTTGGGCATGTCGACATCCGGGTCGCTCTCGTCGACCAGGTCGTTGAGTTTCTCTAGCGCTTGCCGTATGGGCGCAACGTAGTGGTCAAAGTGGAGCCATTTGGCTTGTTGTTGCTTGACAAAGGCGACCGTTTGATGCTCGTGCATCAGATTGTAGGTGCGTCGCACGCGTTCTTTGATCGGGTCGTCTTCGTCGATCGAATAGTCACGGAAATGCGCTATGGGTTTATCGGCGAATTTCGCTTCGGGTCGATGGAGTTGCGATGGGTCGATCAATTCGAGTTTTTCTCGCTCGTCTAACAATCTCTAATTAATTAAATTAA
>JARJDT010010263.1:0-17509 GCA_030264655.1 Leptusa sp. GC000079
AATTGTCAGCCGACATCCGCGGCTAATACTTGCTCAAGAGGCGGTGTCAGCATCTCACTAGCAAGGAGTAATACGATATTGTAAAACGAGACGGCAATCGGCATTAAAGATTGCGCACCGTCGTGACAATACAAAATATACTCTCAAGTATAGGGTATTGCAGCTAACAACAGCAGCATTTAGAAGTGAATTAGACGTTTAGATTACAAACTCGTAAGCCCCTGCTATTCAGGACACGTGAGAACTTCAAACTAGCATAATCTTGATTCTTAAATGTCTTGTCAATTTGAATTAGATGGATAATTGTTGTTAAAGTAAAGATGATTACTGAATTATATTATTATGGAAACAATAACGTAAGCAATTAATTAAGGAACACTATATGACTTAATGAATCCCCATAGTTATTAAGTTATGCAACTATAGCGTTAGCGTTAGACGATGCAAGTTTGCAAACCGAAACATTGCCCAAAGTAAATGAATTATCGAAGGAAAATTTCGTCGTTGTCGTCGTTGCTAACTTCGTCTTAGAGGTTTAATTAACAATCCAAAGCTAATTCGAGGCTTGTTTAGAAGCGCAAGCGAGATGAGTGCGAGATGCGAGTACACGAGATAGGCAGTGAAATAAGACCAGATGAACTTTCCGAATCGCAAACTCCACCTCCGGGGTTCACTCTAATTACAACCCATTAAGGCAATTAACTCGGAACGGAGGATGCTCAAACATTACTTATATATCAACAGCACACTGCGACTCAGCTAGGAATTGAGGAAAATTACTGATGGTGTGCTTGTGAACGGTAAGGTACTCTGATGTCATCCAACCATATTCAAGCTCAACAACACCGTGAACCGCATTTAATCAGCCACCTAGTTTATAAACGCAACGAACGCGAACCACCGAGTAGCATGTGACTATGACGACGATGAAATTATCCAACAGTGCGATAAAATCGCATTTTGATTTTGATACATCGTTAAGCTTTTATATTCTCGACCTATACTAACTAGGTGTGGCGGCATTAACCACGCGAATGAACGCTAAACGAAAAATCCATATTATGCTAATTTAAAATGTCGTCTAAGCTCATAATTTCAACTCACTTAATTCAAACAAAGCCAAGAAACAAAATTACTGAAGAATTGCACTATAATTGATTCAACGCTTTGTAAACATTTTTGATGTATTGAACTTTGAACTATGACTATATGAACATATGAACTTTGTTAAACTATGATTATGGAATGGAAGCCAAAGGCAATTTGGGAGTTTGACAGCATGCTGAGAAGGCTCCTCCGTAACATGCGCACATTCATATAGTAAACTTGTCATCTACAGATCTTCATCCGGTTACCAACAGATTGTGGAAGCTGTATTATTGCCTAAACGAAATTTCACTTTCCTCATAAGAAATAGAGACTGGTTTACCTACAAATTGCATCTGCGTGACAACAAATTATAAAATACAGGGTGTCCCTAAAATAGAGCATAATCTCTTCAGTACTTGGGACCAAAAAACTCCTGAAAAATAAAATAATATAAATATATTTCTGCTTCCATTATTTGTTAATGTTAAGATATGAAGAAGTAAAGTTGACAAGTCAATTTCATTATTTTTGCGAGTTTGGTAGTACTGCCGAGATTATGACCCATTCTAGGGACACTCGGTATGTATATATAGCTACAGTTTTCTAAAATGTTATACTTGCTGCTTTAGCATTGTTGATGCAATACATACAAAAGAGTTGATTGTATTAACCGGGTGTATCTTTTAAAAGGTGTAATAAACTTTTAAGGATGCTTCACTTTTCAATTTTACTTGTACCTATTGGAAATCATTCGCGCGGCATTAACGCACTCGATGACATAATAATGACGTTGTTGAACGTACCTTACTTTTGTTCCATTGTACAGCCCAAGGGCTAAGGGCTGTTCATGATACGAAATGTTTGATCAATAATACACTTTAAGCGATGCGCATTGTGTGCGTAGATATCAGACTGTTATTTAACGCATATAATGTTGCATTGTCAATCGACGTGTTTAATGACAATGCGTAATATCAAAATGATGATGCGCGGATAAGCATTAAGCATTAAGATAATCGCACATAAAAGAACCAGAACGCATTGTGGAAAATTGCAAGCAATAAAGCAATAAAGAAAGCGTGCATTCGGCATCGGGATGTTTTTCGCTCAAAGCTTGGAGGAGGGTAAAGTGCTCTTACTTGCTATATACTTGCAAGGAAGAAGTAGGAAGAAATAACCGTTTCCCGGATAGATGTGCAGCGAAGAGGGTGCTCCATGTGCGAAAAGCAAGCGCACGGGCAAACGGTGTTAACCGAAACGGTAAAAAGCGTAGAAAGCGAGCATAAAGAGCGCAAGCGACTGCTATATAAGTGTGGGAATGAGCGCAGGCGGAAGGCGACGAGCCGGAAAATTCGTTTGTGGCGAGAAAATGGAGCTCCGGTTTTTATCTCGAAGACAAATGATGTGATGGGGTGATGTGTGTCCATACTAATGCGATGTTTCTCCTTATGTCTTACCCAATTGACGTGTGCACACACGTCTTTAAACAGCAAGAAAAGATGAAACGCACGGATGAGGGAAACAAAAACAAACACATTTTCTTCAAGTGCGATGCCATTCTCGGCATTTCTTTGCGGGAGAATTCATTTTTAACACGAAGATCACCCACCTTTCAATTGCGCTACATAAATTCAGCTAATGGAAGTAATGAAGTGAGACTCATTTTTTATTGCGCTTAGGTCAATTTAACATCGGCAAGCAAGAAGAAAGACTAAACGCTTGACTAATGATTCAATTTATACTATAATCTAGTCATAATGTGCGTGCGGCATCAAATATCGACGCATATGTTTATTCTCATAACAATATTCATAGTTTTCCTACCCCAGTAAACGAAAATAACAATAAAAATGCGTGAACTGTGCGCGTAACAATCGTCCACCCTTAATCTAAGCACAACGATCACGAGCCCGTAATTCCCTCGAGTGAATTATTTCCGAACACGTAAACTGTATAAGTCCGCAGCATTTACATATCTGCGGTGTGGGCGCATTCGTATAAAATTGGGCAATTTTCGATGCGATAACTTCTAATTTAATATTAAAGACGTTCAACGCCTTGCACGGTATTCGTTTACTTGTTGGATGTGTTGGTGTGACGGTGAATAGTTCCGAAAGTGCAGACGCGAGAAATCGAATTTGTTGTTTGCACTCTCCGTCCAAGTTTGTAAGCTTGGTGTGAAAGGATCGGGAGCTGGGTGCAGATGTACCATTTGATGAGGAGCGGAGTTCTGAAGGCGTTGATTGAAGCCCCCATAACAGCCTTCATTAAAACTTTCATTAATAACCGCTAAATTGAGTGTTAAATTCATTACACAAAGTGAATAAATTGAAGATTAATTAACCATTGATGATTTAAACTCGCTAGGCCGTAGCTTTAACGAGGTTAAAATTTGCATTTGAGGACGGAAAGCACTTTACTGGCATAAACACAATTACGAACGGGGTACATTTTGGAGGTAAAACGCGACGGACTGAGATCGAAGCAACGCAGCCACACAGTACAGGACCACAGTTTCTATAGATAGACCTAAACTAAACACAACACATCGACACACATCGTGGATGGCATCGTGTTTCGTAGACCTAGGGTGGTCGGCGGGTCGTCGCTATACTCTTCATATACCTATGAGATGAGCTGCTCTCTGTAAACCACTTGATTAGGCAAGGAGAAGGGTTGCCCGGAAGTGTCAAGTGCACGCGCACTTCCGTCGACCATCTGCAGGGTCATCTATCAATCAAGCCCCTTGTCGGTTAATCCGCTAAACCATGAGGCGATTTCGCACGAACCGCACAAAAGAAATTCTGACATTGTGCCACTCCGCAATTACGTGCTATGAGCAACGAACGTATACATTCACGTTACAAACAATTAATTTATGTTCTGGCGCATTATTGTTCGTCGTTGGAGCGATAAAGATTGGGTGTTGGGTTGCGTTAAGTCGTCAATGATTAAAAGTTGATTAAGTACGCGTTTAGGGAGTTGTTTGATTGCGTGATCGCGCAGTTCGTTATTAGACACGACATACGAAATTATTTTATCAGCGGCTGAGACGCACGAGGACCCTTATTTCCTGCCATTTATTAGCAATCACGCGCAATAGCCTTTTCTAGCATTTACCAAGCTGGTACCTTCCAACTTGGGCATATTCGTGCGCTCGTTAATTATGCCAACTACCGACAAGCAACCGCGCGAGCACGCTCGTTCCGATGTGTGTCTAAAAAGTTTCAA
The DNA here is from genome assembly GCA_030264655.1 of Leptusa sp. GC000079. NCBI lineage: Eukaryota > Metazoa > Arthropoda > Insecta > Coleoptera > Staphylinidae > Leptusa > Leptusa sp. GC000079. The sequence goes on from JARJDT010010263.1 coordinate 4,321, forward strand.
TGTTCGCAATCGAAAGTTAGGTCGGGTTACCGTGTTAGTAGAAGGCCTCCAAATCACCAGGTTCCCCCAAACCTGCGCACATAATCTAAGATAAATTAATTTTATTGCTGACTAAACAGGCCAAGATTGTTGTCGAGTCCGCACGCAATGTGACATGTATTTATATCCAGCAACACAACCACCTCGTTACGCACCGCCAACTAACTTCGCTTCGATCCGTGGCCCATGCCATGAGGCCCTTTCCTTTCTGCATAGAAACATATCCGTCTCACGTCCAAACCACCCACTCCCTAGGTTGATACAACAAACCTACGTTACCTCCGACGTGGCAAATACAAAAACCAGGGTCCTCCCGCTCAGCGCAGCCCTTCGCACATAGCTGAAAGTTTAAATTAAATTTCCGTTTTTGAATTGCACGCAACAACCCAACCAATTGCCGTTCCATACATTCAAGTCTCGGTTATCGCCCGCAGGCCCGACTTTTCTGTGCGGAAAATAGCTTTTCTTATAAATTCTACATCAGCCAATATGAGAGTCGTCGAGGGAAAACGCAAATAAAATAAAAAAGACCCAAAGTTATTCAATTTATACGAATTTTCCGCACGAGTTAACGTATATTGAATCGATGTGACGAAAGTTCCAGTTGATAAAAGTACCCACGTTTGCGCCATGCGCGTCAGAAACCGCTTGGATCTTCCATAATACATGCTCAGACAGCGTAACCCAACAGTAACCCCTTTCAGATCAAACAGCAAACAGCCCTTCAAACGCAAATTGTGAATTTTCGCACTCGTGACTCTTCATTTATTCAAACCAAAACAAACACATTGCAAATTCAAATTTAATTTTAATCAAATCAAATTGATCCGTTATAAAAAATATCTTGTTACACACATGTCGGGACTTAATTAACGCAAGCTCGCACTAATTAGTGTTTGAGTGGTTTTTCATGTAGTTGCGTGTAAATCCAAATCAAAAATCATTTGCGACTCGCGTGCTGGCTTTCTGTATACACGTCAAAAATCAAATGTAAATTCGAACACAATTTGAACCATATTAAGGGCAGACACATGAAAAACAGAAAAAATGATAGAAAGATTGAGTGCAAGTGCGAGTAAGACTGGAGAAACAAAAACGAAATAAGTCGCGGCGCCAATTTATCAGAGTGCTGAACTAACAAGACGTCTCTAACGAGACAATCGGATTACATTCTTGATCCTGTGTCAGATTGACGCTTTCCAACACGACTTACTTTTAGCCGGTTTAATGCGATTGCTCCTATCCAATTACGGGCATATAGAAAACGCGTGGCCAATTTGTGCGCGTTTCATTTGTCCCAACGCGCGCACATTGTTTGCCTTGGTTGTGGCAGGACGATAATTAAAAGCACGTTATGAACATTTCCCGAATTATAACAGCTACCTCGCGCTTATTAATATGCTAGCACAACATTGCACGAAAAAGGTTAAATATAGTGCGCGAACGATGTGAAATTGATAGTTAAATTAAGTGTAATTTTAAGGAGAGAGATTCGTTGCTGATTAAAAACAATACCCAACTAGGGTAGGCACGCGATACCGCAATGAAAATTACTCGGCCATAAAAATTATTCCAATATCAAAAGCGACGTATTTATAAATTTTATAATAACATAATATGTTGAGGATAAAGTCGAATTTCGTGACCGCGCAATTTGCTGCGCCCTACTATTGCTAATAGGCCTTGACTATTTTTCTCATTTTCCCAGACTAGTATAGAAAAACCAAAGTAATTTTTCATAACTATAATATATTAATGAGCAAAAAATAATAAATGTATTTGTTGCTAATGTGATTGCGATCGTAATTTCATTAAATCTCTATTTTTTGCCTCATTTATGCTTGAGTGAACGCATTTCTCCCCTTTTACTCTTTCTACTACCACTTTTTATACTTATATGCTCTACCATAAAAATGTGCTATTATAAATCAAGTTGAAATTATTTTTCCATACCCTCCCCGTTCCCAAGCTGTAGTCACCCAGCTATTAGCGTTCTTAAAACCTATAATGCAAACTGTTTAAGCTTTAGTCCTTTAGTCTAGAAGCAAGAGGGAAAAATATATATTTAATATAATATAATAATAAATTGGGGTAAAATGCGAAGCAGATTTTCGTGACCGTGTCGTGATGGTATAGCGTGCAATAAGGACACATCTTTACATGTATGCAAGTACTCGTGCTCCATAACTAACTAAACTGATGTGAAACACTAAACTAATAAAAATGGAAAAATACAATAAACGATGAGCGTAGCATTTTTGTGTTTGCGTCACAACGATTTCTATTTCCATAGAAAAAGAGTTGTTGTTTATGAACGATGATGGTTTTCAGTTTTGTGTTTGTGCACTCGTTGGAAAAAAACTACAAACATAATTCAACGCGAATTCGTCGCTATCTGTTCTCGAATATACACTATAGATTTTCAATAACATTTTTGTTACGCCAGTGTAATCAATTTTCTCATCATTTCGAATTATTACTTTTATTGGAATTTCGTTATACATATAGTGGTGAAATGAAATGAACAAACACAATTCACAATGTATAAAATGTCTATGGTTTATCCAATACATAAATTTTTCCACAGCGAGTGAATTTTATTTGCAACACGAACCAAAAATTGCATTGCGCTTTTATAAAGAACACAACACAATAACATACAAAGTGTCCAAATGCCCTCAAAACAGTTTGTTTCGTAGTTTTAAAATGAGTGTAATTCAAACGCTTTGTATTTCGAATGCATTACGACAAATTTATATTGCCGTCCAATAATATCCAATCATTGCAATGTTTGTGCAGTTTTACCTTTATGCTTTGACATTACAAACACAAATGAAGCCTGTGTGGCTGTTTAAACTAAATTAAAATCATATAGCGAGTAATTGATGTCGGGATAACATTTTCATTTACTCGTTTCAGTATTAATTTATATCAACAGCATCAAATACAACCACGTTGCTTGTATTTTCTGATGGTTGATTGAATATAGAAATGGGTGATTAATAATGTAGCAAATTGAAATTTACCTGTACTCGTACTTCAGGCAGATTCACTTTCATCGCCAATTCCTCCCTACTGTAGACATCCGGATAATGACTTTTCTCGAACGCCCGCTCCAATTCGTGCAATTGATAAGTGGTAAATGTGGTTCGATTGCGCCGATGCTTCTTCTTGCAGTTATCACCCTCGGACATGCCTGATGTGCCTCCTTCGTCGTCTGAACCACTCGTTGCACCCTTGCCGTATCGCAATTCGGATACACCGTCGTTTGAATTACAACTGCCTTCACCTGAAAAAAAATAAAAGATAAATGGAAATTCAATACATTCATATTTTACCAAAAACAATGTCGCATTTTAATTTATACAGTATGTCCACGGATAGTGTTTCAAAGAGGGGAAAAATTTGTACTTTTAATTTATATAAAAAACCGTTTGGCTAAAGGCTAAAGCTTTCCTGCTTGTTTGCAAACCACCAAATCAGTTGTTAGATTAAAATTATGTTTCACCGTTTCTCAATGAAAAATTATTTTCTGAAAAATTTTGATGAAACGATATAAAACTTAAATTAAATCTAACAACTGATTTTGAGGTTTGAAACCAAGCAGAAAAGGTCCCCCCAACGGCATTTCAGAAAAATCAAAACTACAATTATTTTCCCTCTTTGAAACCATATCTTATAATTCTTATACTGTATTCATATGTATATGTTTCGGTTCTTTTAATGAAATTAATTAAGAAATGTGTAGAGTTTCTTGTTAAATAAATGAAATATTATTTTAAATCCTCGTCATGTTATGCTAAGTGGTGCCAGACTTTTACATTTTTTATAAAATCCTATATGAACATGCATGGTGCCTGGTGTATTTTTAAATGTCGCATTTGCATAGATTAAGATTATGATTAAATTACGCTGAATGATTTTGTTGCACATATGAAAAATCTACTAAACTGTACAACCATTTCATATTTATTCTGGAAACCCTCGTGCCAGTCGTGCCAAGAATTTACTTCTTAATATGCGTCACGCCAAAAATCATGCATTTGATTTTCCGCGTTTCATACATGCACACAAAATCAAACACAAATAACAGAATTTCCGCCCGGCGTCTAGCAACCCTCGAAAAAGAAAACCATCAGACGTCAGGGACTTACTGCATATTTCCGATCGAAGCATGCTATCTGTATATGTATATGCTATATGAAATCATCCGCATTTCAATGTAAATTCTACTTAACGAAAATGAACCCCACAGCTAGGAAATCTGAAAATTTCTATCAATTGAAATTTTTCGGACTTAATCGGTGTTGCGTGTTTGAAACATAACTTCCGTCAACGTGTATAAAAGAGTGAATAATATGTGAATAATAGAAATATAAAAAATGAGCCATCCAATAAAACAGGCAGTTTATTCATCGATCACAATTCACATGGCATTACCATGTTGTTAATTACCCGAATCACACCTGTCCCTTCACTACATTTGCCTAATCAAACCAACAGGCGATCGTTTAGACTTTAGGTCGAGAATTGTATTTCAATCTAAAATTTTAACGTTTTACAAATTATTATAAATTAAATATAAAAGTTTAATTGTTAAATTATATTTTTAAATCGTGTTAGATGGTTAGTATCAAGATTTATAGAAGATTAGCTATAGCTACACAGTGGTTCAATTCAGACATACTAAATGCGAACAATACAAACAACCTTCACAGGGTGAATATGCCATTGTCATATATCATAACGTAATGATGCAGTGTCCGCTTTATCTGATTGACTATATCAACGTTCAGGTTCGGACACAATGCATTAAAACACAGCTACACCAAAAAGGAGTAAACTCCCTTAATTATTAATCGACATTCAAGCCTCCCATCCACTACAACTACCCCAAGCAAACGTTATGAAAATGACGTTATTAATTATTGCCATTACACCAACAATTCTCAAGTTTTATTTACTTATTTTGTGTTTAACGCTCTAGATAATCTTAATGTAGCAACACTTAATTACTTGTTTCATCCTATTTTAAGACAAACATATTCAAATACTTATTAAAAATTGAATGTCTTATGCAATAAATAAATATTAAGAGATAATCGTTTCTGACAATTTAACAACTTAATTAATGCTTATAAGTATTGTGTATTAAACTCGGTTAGTAATTGACTTAACTCTCTCAATTTAAATCGAATATATAAAAATATTAAGAAACAGAGTGGAGAAGAAGAAAGGCAGAGTTAAAAAGATTCAAGAATTAATTAGCCATCAGTCAAAGAGTGATTGATTTAGAAACTGAAATCGTCAGATGTCAATAAGTCTAATGAGTTTAGTGAAGGATGTATGCCCATGTGTTTGTAGACGTATTAACATAGGCTCTAAGAGCTCAGAATGTGGACGATGATGAGAGAATTTTTGGCATTAGACGTGTTTGTAATTACATCTTGTGGCGCGCACTTTGACCTACACATCCCACACCCGCTGTGCACATCATATTGTTATAACAATAGGTCTTTATTCAAGGAGTGAACGAGCATCACAATGACGCGAAAGAAAAGCAAAAAATCGAAAGTACTAATTAAGAAATTACCTAAAGTATTTGTGTTGAATGGCCGCGGCGCATTCGACCAGGTGCAAGATGCGCGTAGCACTTAAGAGCTTATCTGATGATGCGTTTTTTCCTTTTTCACTTCTTGTTATACCGTGTAAAGAGAAAGAAGAAGCAGAGGTATAAGTGTAACAAAACACCTCTGATCTTGTAAAAGGAAATATTTGAATTTATAATTTTCCATTAACAGAAAAGCCATGATGCAGTGACAGGTATAAAATCAAACTTTTGTGTAAAACAATCAGCATGATGATAAGCACGCGAGCTTAACTTCAATCCGACACAAAAAGCTCGCAGTCGAAATGTTCTTTATTAAAAGTGCCTAATCGTGACTCGTGACACAAAACATTTTTCTCATTTTTAGCATTTCATGTTTCGTGCACACTAACATTTTTGACGCATTTAAAAATCCAAGAATAAATTGCGCCTTTGATTAGTTTAAAAAGACCTTGCTTGTTTAGACGTAATTAATTACAGTAGAAAACAATACATAATGGCTGAATGTCATAGAATTTAAAAAGAAATTTAGTTTGATATTTGTGAGCAGAACAATTAACGTAATTAAACATCTAACAAGAGCACAAATAAATAATGTAAGAACAACTTAGTATATTACGCATGCAAAAACGCAATTAACAATTACCCTGCGCAAAGTAGTAATAAGCAAAAGCTTACAAGAACGGCAGTTATCGCAAATCAGTTGTGTTTATTATTAATGCAGGTAATTAGAAGGCAAGTAAACTGCCAACATATAATAGCACCAACCGAACCTATATTGTTTGAACAAATAAAACGATCAATGAGTTAATTTAATAATCAATTTTGTTTCATTATAATTTGAATATTCAATAATGTTGTGTAAATATAATTAATTTGTTTACATTTAATTAAAATAATGAATTGCAATGCGCTATTTGAATATTTTCAGGCCAAATTTATTTCTAAATAAGTATCTAAAAACATAAATCAAACAATTTGTACATGTTCACAGCTATCTGTGTAAAATATCAGTTTAAATAAAATTTGTCGCTCGCATCGTATGTAGGTAAGTATATTAGTCGTCGGAACCTATAAAATGAAAGAGCGTTACAAATTGCAATTTACACTGAACACATACTATAAAGTCGTAGGTGCATCATGTGCCATCATCTTATTGGCGATGGTAATAAAAGCACACGTTCGCGTGCTTAATGCCCCTTTTAAATATTGGTGTTGGAAACGGTGCGCTTGTATGTGTCACCGGCGTGATACGGCCGCTTTAATGGAACACCACTTACGATTACTTAACGTGATGTTTTTATTTCGACTTGTAACTATGGTCTCTATAGGTAGGTGTATGGTGTATGGAGAAAGAGCCGCTAATGCATTCGATGTTAGTTTGCTCGTGCTAGGTGCTTGGATTGGAGAAGTTCATGTTCTTTCACCATACCGACGAAGCTCGTCATCAGCACGATTGCGACTACCGTTTACTATACCTACTTGCGAGGTGATCGCTTCAGAATCAGAAGCCATCAAGTTTATTTATTGCGCGTAAAACACTAATCGAGTTAGTCGTTAACAAATTGTGTAATTAGACTTTATCAATTCATCAATAACCCAAGCGCGCTCGGCGCATTCAGATTTAATACATTTAATATTAGCACTCCATCAACCACAGGTACAGGCAAAACAATATAAATAAAAGAAACAAACATTTCTTTTAAAAGTTAATTGAATACGTTCAGAAAGTTTAAGTGGTAGTTGTCGTCCTATACTTACTTACTTATCTAATGCTATTCCGAAGTGCATTTAGTGCACGCTTAAAAGCTCTTATCTAGATCGTATAGGAGATTTAATAGAGAGCGTATATACGACAGCCAGGCTGCTAGGACGAAAATTGAAAAGTCGAACAGTCCTAAAGAATGGACGAGCAAAAAGATGAACTAGATATGGGGCGGACGCGATAATGCCCTGTCAAACTATTTCTCATTTTAGGATCAATTTTTGATTTTGATCTAGAAAACAACACGACAAAGAAATATTACTTAAATCTATAATTTCATATTTTACGTTACGACGTTATAGGTTAGCGAATTACTACTAAAAGTATGAACGCATGGAAAATCTTGTTTGACTGTATAATGTGATCATAAGGGTAGATAAAATGCAATGACACACATATAAAATGTCCATTGCAATTCACATTTAAATAAAATACCTCTAATAAAACAAGGCTTTGTAATGGTTATAAAAGCAAAATAAAGACAATAAAACAGTTTAAGCGCGTAGCACATACGCGTCCATTAATTAAATTAATGACAACAACGAGCAAAGCTAATTTTTTATGCATTTATGTCCATCACATGTAATGTGTTTGAGTTTTTCGCCATGTAGCTAAAAAACACAGATGAGAAAAAAATCGATTAGTAAAAAGATGCGTATTGCGTTCATAAAATTTGATGTCAACTTGATGAATTTGCGCCATCGTTCAATAAATTCCAGGCCACTTTATTTACACAATACAAAGCGTGTGTAATTAAATAATTAATATAATTGATTATCCCGTCCATTTTGTAACACATGTTTTCTTTATTAAATAATTAATTAACTGGTAATTATAATGTGAAATATTAAACGTGGGGGAAGATTATTAATTTGAATAAATTCATAAACACGTTTTTTACAACTTTAAGTGCACGTCAAAGGTAAACATTGAATAAACAATTCGCATCGAATGAGAGGAACGGTGATGGAGTGTTAAAGTCTGCGTCCTTATCTTAAAATATATCGCGCTCGAGGATAATTAATCTCCCATTATCTCGGCGCTTGCCTGTTTTAAAATGTTAATTAGTTGCTCGCTTGTTATTATGCACCCAATGCATGGGTTTAATTTTAATGCCAGCTCTCCAAGAAGTGACTTGGTGCGTGGTTTCAAGCGGTTTAAACTCCGCCTTGCCTTTTAACATTTTAACCATCACCAACACCAAGCACCATAGACGAAGAAATAAAAATGTTTATTCGATTATATCAAGCATGGAACCAAAGCCACCTTCATCAATTAATCCAATTCAATACTCAAAGATTCATAAAAAAATACATTGCGCAATAACTATTTTGTCAAGACAAAATTTCAAACATCTTGGAATTAGCTGAGACAGTTAAGTTGACTTAAGTAGCTAGATCTCTTGTTTGTTTGCGTGTGGTAACCACATCATACAAAAAGACTTTAAAGTACCTAATCCTCATTTTTTGATTATTGTTGAGTCATTTGTTCACAAAAAAACTTAAAAGTTGCATCCATCAAACATCGACTTAGATTCAATGCAGTTACACAACTCGCTGATCAAGATAAAACCGCTAATGTCTTTATTGTATCGTTTCACGCAGTCATGTTTGAGATGCTGCTTAAGTAATTGCTCGAACTCGAACACATTGTATTCTAAATTAAAGCGAGTAGCCGACGAATCAAACACTTTACCACAGATGAATAGAAATGAATTAACTGATATAAAAAGAACTCATGCTTAATTCATACTGTGGCAATGAAAACAGGAGTCTGCTTTTAATACACCAAAGTAGACCAATTAACAAATCAATTAACATTACAGAAAAAAAAATGTGCACTGTAATGTCTGTAATCGCATAACATGCTGTTTTGGTGTTAATTGAATTTGTTGAATGTTTGCCCGTATATTGAATTAAAACAGCCGCGCAAATTGATTTCGTATAGTTGGGTACAACAAAAACAATTTAATCGAATAATTTGCAATTTGCAAAGACACTTTATGCGAGTGACATGAGATTTTATCGTTTTTAAAGTAAGTATTAAGGATGTGGACGCATTCCAAGGAAGTGTGTGTGGTGCGCCGGCAGCGGCGGCACGATTACATTTTCCTGTATTGACAGCGCACTAATTTGACGTCCGTTCTTCTGACAAGGGAATTACATTTGACAGGATTACGAGATTGACAAATAGGATCAAGAATGAAGCTTAATTGAGTGTTTGAGTATGATGTTTAGTAGTCCTTGTTAAATTAAATTGCTTCAGATGCACATGCACCCATTGGTTTACTTTTTTCTAATAGTGTCAAAATGTTGGCCCAAAATTTAAATAAGCTCAATAAGCTTTTGGCGAACCGCAGGACCTGGGGCACTTCAGTAATGCAGATTCGTGTTTGAGTCTGATTTGGCTTTTGGCTAACTGAATAAAAATGTGTTTGGTGAATAATTCGGAAATCGACTTACCGGCGCTCTCTCCGTTTCCGGGTGTGATTGCACGTTCCCTGTCACCAACGTCGCCGTCTTTCCTCACAAGTCCTAATATGTTATCGATAGTGTGTCGCGGTCCTGTGTGTGGACTGGAGACCATCCTTAACGGTTTCACCTCCAAGCCACCGTAGCCACCAAGCATACTGGACGTATCTTCACAGCGTTCCGACTCCATAGCGCGGTTACGACAGACTGATTTTCGACGAAGCACGCTTTGGTAACCTGGGGCGGTGTGAAGGTGGAGCGGCCTCGAACCGAGCCAATTGGCGGCCGCTCTATATTCCATCATGGAGGCCGCATCTGCTCCGTGCCGCTAAGGGTTGACGAGGGTTACTAGGCACAGGGTAGTTTTTACGGTGGGGTGCAGAATTCACTATACTTCTACTCTGCGCGACGCCAGAGAGTAGGAGCCCGCTGACTGCGAGCGACGTATTCTTGCACACTCGCACTGCCGCGGCCGCACCGGTAGTAAAAACGTGCGCGTAATTGGGGATACAACGTTTAGATGTCTCGTTTATTCTATTTGCACTCACTTATTAACACTTTTCAATATCGTCTTCTCTCGTTTTTGGCTTGCTTTCTCCCTACTTTTGCCAGCGTAGCCTCGAATTTGGGCGGCATCCCCCACCTCACCCAGTAGGCAAAAACACTGCCTAAGGGCTTAATTTTGACTATTACTCTGTTGAGATAGTTAAGAGATACGCTGCTAATCCTAAAAAGCTTATCAACTTCTTCCTACCATGTATACAGCGTCCCAAATCAAAGCTAATTTAACATTTTGCTAAATAAGCTGGTAACCTAGCCTGAGGACCAAGGGATATCTTGACAATTTGATGAGTTTTCTAACAGTTTAGTAATAGGAGTTTTTAAGTTTCCCCATTGGAATTGTCTGATGAAAAGAATGAAGGGAAAATCAATAGGCAATCAATTTGCATTTGGGTGGTTTTGGAAAAGTGATGGGACGCAAACGTCGACGCATTAATTCTCAATCAAAACCAATCAATGAGAGCAGTTGGGTAAATAATGGAGTCTAACTGCGGTCGCATTCGTGATTAGTTCTGGTCCCCGATAAAATTGGGTGGAGGAGCCACCTGGCGCTAATTACCATATAGTCATGCGGCCGGGCTGCCGGAAATTAAATCGGTTTACAACGCTCCAATATTTGTGTTACCGAATTTAAACAATTTAGTTGCATTATTGGTCAATATCGCACATCAGGCACAAGCATCAAACTCGAAATTTGTGCGATGGTTCACCAGGCTTTGAAAGCCCTTCCCCAACATAATGTATCCTTTATCCTATACAGTTTCACGTTCATCCAATAATTACAAATGGAACTTCACATACAGGCAGGTAAATCCTAAACTAATTCTCATTATAGTCATTCATTATTGGAACTAACTAATTTAGAAAGCACAACTTCCATCAACTTTGAAATACATATTTTATGATTAAGTATAGACAAAATTATTACGCGCAATTTTTTCGGGTCAAATTAAAAAAGAAATAAGTGTTTGGGAAAATCCGCGCGACAATAAATTTAATTTACGCCTCGTTATAATTTTCATTTATAAAAAGCACTTTTGGAAAAATCAAATTTACCGTGGAGCCTGGCTGATCCATCATGAAAGAGCGAGCGTTTAAAAGACGAGATAATGCGTCGAGTAATTACTTTCTCAATTAGTTTTCCAATGGAAAAAGTGCTGAAAATTAGAAAATTCGCGCACCATCATGAAATGACTTTATAATAATCACGTCGTTTTTATGCGTGTGTATAAGCTATACACACCATAATGGAATATAAAAAGAATAATGTAGCGAGCAATTTCTTCGTCCTGGCTGGTGCACGCTTATTCACGTCCTTTATCCTTATACCAACACGTACCGCACTGAGAGCGCTCGCTCTCTGCAAACGAGAGAGAGTACTAAATGAAATTATTATCATTATTAACGATGCTAACAATATTCGTGCATGGTACAAATGACTTTTAAATTGAATTGATGCTCGTCGTGCCTGCTCGTCGCGGGGCGCTTCAAAAATGGAGTACGTAATGCGATTAGTGCGAAGATATACACCGGGTTTGCATCGCTGTTGAGACTATGAGCAACGCAACAGAAAACCTACCAGATGGGAGCCGCCATATAAAAATCGTTTTATTATATTTTCCGAGATACAATGGCCCGTTTAACATCAAATTGGAACATTGTTACGAGCATTTACTACACGCATACACTCGACAGGACGAAATCTACTTGCGCTGATGTGATGTGCAGCTAAAGCGAAGAATAACATCAGCGGGGGTTGATGTTCAACACACGTTATCTTTGTTTCATGTTGTGCCTCTCTTTGTGCGACGCTGACTCGCCCCCTAATTTGATTTCATGATGTTGATATAGACCAACAACAAGTCTTTTAATAGAAAACTAATTGCGTATACAATGTCCGCACAAATGTCAACAAAAAATCATCTTTTAACAATTGGATTCAATTTGTTTTTTGGACGTTTGTTTTCTGAAATTGCAATTTTTGACAAATTCGCCACCTGGTCTCTGGTCCTGGCTTTGGATGTGAAATTCTATATATTAAAGATCTCCCATATTTCAAATGCTAGAATTCGATTTGCTGATGGAATTGCAAGCACATAATAACTAATTCCGGCGTGCTATAGATGTAGTCGTCAAGATAGACGTCGTTGGTGTAGAATGAAATTTGCTCTTTATTGCTAAGGGAGTGGGTGGAGGACACGGGCCAAGTCGCAGAGGGACAACATCCTCAAACCCCAAACAAACCGCAATCGAACAATCGCTCTCTTGAATATATCCATTCGTAAGCCAGCTTTTGATACTTGTATATCAGCATTCATCAGCATCCAAAGATCCGCAAAGATACTGTAAACATTGAAGGCGGAGTATGAGGAAAGATTTGTAAGCTGTACATAGAGCAAATCTCAAAGTAAAGGAAAAGGAAACGAGCAGGACTCTTGAAATGCAATATTCGTGCGGACAATGGTTCGCTGACGTTAGTTGTGTTTGCAACTTTTGTGCTCTTTTCAAGTCGCCCACAATGGAAAACAAGCATATTATGCGCTTAATTCTTGCTACCGAGTACTTCAAGTTTAAACCAAGCATTGTTAACCACCACAATTCAACAAACGATGTTTCCAAACGCATTTTCTATAGTGTATTTCACAACTACAGAGACTGACCCGAAGTTGCTTGTGCATTTTCTAGGCCTCTGATTGGTCGATTTTAAAGCCATTCTACACGACACAAAATTATAAAATCGTATGA
>JARJDT010010265.1:0-28132 GCA_030264655.1 Leptusa sp. GC000079
AAAAATATGTTGCCTTAAGCTATACAATTGTTCAGTATCAAAGTTAAAAGCTACTACTCAGTTAACTCCTCTATTTTCTCCGTTTCTATACTTTTAATCCAAATTTCCGGATTATAAGTGCTCAAATCACCCCCCAATTCCGCCGGTAAAATATCCTTGGGGAGATAATCATGCAAAGTGCTCAAATTGTTGCCATGCACATAAATCCGTTCCTTAATCTTATCCTTCAAGAAAGGTTTGATCACAGTGAGTGCTGCCTCCACATACCACGGCTGCCCAATAAAATGAATGCCTTTAAATCGCGCGGGAAAACAATCCTGCAGGCCTTCAATCATAAGTTTCAGCACCGACGGCTTTAAATTCGACGATTGTCTCAACGAGAACTCAGTCCAATCAACAACGACAACGAATCCATTCGCTTGATTCTGAACGTCCTTTATCAATACCTCCAAGGCGAACAGGATTGCTCTGTAGACGCTTGATAAAGTGTACGTGCAGTCCCAATTGTTTGCGGTTAGTATGATAACAGTGCGTCCTTTGCGATCGCGCGTGTTCAGCACGCCAGGCAGGACGTTTTCGAGTGACTTGTGAATATCGTCGGCGTCGATTGCGAAATTCGTGAACAGATCGGCGTTCTTTCGCCGATACCAGTAGTAGTTTTGTATGAGTAGGTAGGAATCAGGCACGTTGAACTTGCGCGCGTACAAAAACTGCAATAAAGTCGTGTCGTCCTGCTGCATGTCGGTTTTGAGTTGGTCGTCGTTACCGCCCTGTATGAATGAGCGCAATGCTTGGATTGACGCTGATTTGTCGGAGGATTTCTTGCGGTGCTCTTTGATTTCATTGAAATGCACCTCGTGTGATATCATTCGAGTTTTCCAATCGAATTCTAAGTACTCCGCCATTACTGCAATTCTACAACAAAAAAATAGTTTAAATAAGTATAGTTGTAAGTTTAAATTTAGTGTAATTTAGTTTTTGAAAGTGGGACGAATACAAAAGATTTGAATTGTCGGAGTCGGATCATTATACTTTGTTTCTGTTGTTTGAACTGTGCATGCCATTATCTAAAGCAAGCTGCATGGTGCATACCCTAGGCATATAGAAATAGGAAGATAATTGTTAACATATGTTGTCATAACATATTTTTGTTTTTATGCTCCTTTTGTTTGGAATTGTGAATTGTGAATTGAGATTGTTAAAGTACATGCACATTCAATGAGCGCAGTATGCGTATGCACCGTATGCAGGCAGCAGGCGTAATTTGCATCAAGCAAATGCACTTGACGATTTAAGTAACTGGAAATATGTATTCATACATTTTCTGTCTGATTTGCGTATAGGTACATACAAAATGCATACAACTATCATGTCATGTAGCATGTAGCACACAAAAGATAACGGATTCGCAAGCTAATTACAACTATTTACTCAATGCCCCGATGTTGCTTCTTCGATGCTTCGATGCTTTTGTGTTTACGCTAAAGACTGGTTAAAGCTAAGTCAGTATAAACCTATTTCAGAGAAGAAGTAAAAAATAACAACTAAGTTAACAGTTGTGCCATTACTCATTAAGATTACACTTAACTTAAGTCACTATTGGCTTTTGGCTATAGTGGATTTAGCAAGAACACAACTAAACTAATTTGCTGCAATAATTCAAATCTATTAAATAATAAATATAATAGAAATAAAGGTTGCATTGAAATTCGACACACGTGTTGCGAGTTCATCCTCTATCCGGGCATAAATGCCGGGCTTGTATTAAAGTGTCAGATTGTTTTTCGTCGTATTTTATTCAATTAATTTGATTTCGAATTTCAATCGAACGCTTCCGACGAATTCGTTTTTAGTTTCTGATCATAGGTATAGTATACGCAGTATACGCATACCTATGAGAAGAAAGGTATGTTATCATGCAGATTTCCGATGTTGAGATTTTGATGGATCTCCACAAATTTAGGTCCCCTGAATCCGAAAAAGTGGGTTTTGCAATGATGTCCTGTGTGTGTGTGTGTATTTCCGCATGTCCGTCCGTAACGCTAATTTAGTGAACACGATAAAGCAATTATGTCCTTTTAATTTTTTCTCTAAAATGCATATTTCATGTTGAAAATTCGAATTTTCGTTTCCTAGTCCTCACGCAGCAACCGCTGCAACGAAACATGCACAACGCGTTGTAGCTCGAAAGATCAGAAAGATTTTTGGAGTCCCTACACGACTAGTTTCGTTTGTTTAATATGGCGTTAACACAAGCGCGTGCTGCTTACGTGCCTACTGATTATTCATCCGATTGTTTGCTAGAATAGTACTCGTATTACGTACAGACCGGAAATCGATACTTTCCTATACAATAGATATATTCTATACCTATACATACAATGAGTTATACTGCCGGTTACGGTTTATGTTTATTGTTTTTGTTTACTTTAACACACGAATGTGAATTTAAGGACTGAAAATCTGAACATGAAAAGTTTTATTTCCGGACAAGTGCACAAAACGATAATAAATTTCCTTTGCAGATACACAATTTCAATTCAATGTCAATAACAATATGAAACTTAATCGAATTGGTGTTTGTTGAATTTTGTGTTATTCCTGCAATTGTGAAACTGAGGCGAACAGCTCGTGTTTTTTACTCGAAACATTTTCAGGTGAATCAATTTAATAGGAAATGTTTACCAAATAATAAACATTTATTAAACGATAAAATTAAATCAACAAACAAGAGCAAACTTAATGTTGTCTCTATCCGCCAAAACATTGCAATTAAACGATTAATCAACTTTACCTCAATCATAGACTTATTTCTGTTTGCATTCGTAGTACTTTAGTTATTTGAAAAATATATATTAGAAATTTTTATAAAGAGAAAAAAAATTAAACACGAACTAGGAAGTCTGAAATCTATCTAGGTAAATCTAGGTAATGATGCAATATCATTAAATTTCCGTTAAATTCAACTTAAGACTGATCTCCTAATCTGCACTAATTACATTTCTGAGATTTTATATAGGTAAAACGCAACTGTATGCTAACTACTAAAATCTATAAGGCTTTTATAAACACGTGATATAAATACCTCTAAATATTTAATAATAGAAAAAATTTAACCAACCTGTGATTTTATTTTGCCGTTGCTTTTCGCTGATTTTATTGTTTGCGAAAATAGTTAGGCTCGTTGTCGTTGGTTGAATAAAATCGATAAATTAACACGTTCAAGTTCAATGTGTAACTGAAAGTTACATAGTTTTCATTATACGAATTGTAGGGCTTGGTATTTCAATTTGCGTTTTGCCAAAACGCTTCCTCTAGCATAGCATTAGCGTTGTTATAGATTTGATTACTTATTGCGGCACTTGCAGCACCAATATTTGCACAATTACTAACGTTAATACAATAGATAATTTTCATTCGCAACGCTTATTTTAAGTCTCGTTTTGAAAAAAATGTGCGCTGTTGAAGCGTTCGTTCGTTAACAATAAAGTGCGCTCAGCTCAAATCCAACTTTATTACTGCTGTCCGATGTGTACTTGCTCAAACTACCGGTCGATGAGCAACAATTGTTGATTCTTTCGCTATCACAAACAATATTCGATATCTATTTTCAGCATTCGTTGAATTGTTTGCTAACGACTTCGATTTCATAATAACTTAATAACAGTTAATCGTTGAATTGCCAATTACACTATAAATATTAATATTAGCACGAATTCAAATACGCAGTCGTTTTGAAGTTGTCACTGAGGAATTGAAAATGTGAAAAAAAACGAAATAAAAACTGAATGACCGAAACGAAAAACTTCGACAACTTCAAACTTGGCTAGTGTTGCGAGCACACTGCTGGCCTCGCAATCGGTCGCCGTGGTCGCCTTCGACTCGTCGCTTGTTATTCGTTACCTGCAGCAATCCTCCTGCTACCTACCTACATACAGGATTGTATTTGCTGTGAACGTATACCAAATATGGTATCCTGCGGCATGTTGCTCGTTTTTGTTTCGACTCTGTATGAAGTCGCGAGGCTCGTTAGTGGCTCACCTTTATTTTTTTATTTTATTTTATTTTATTTGAAACCAACATGCGTTCATGCACCAGGCATCGAACCGCACCAGCAACAACGTCGGCGATGACTCATTGCTCATTGCGGACGCGATATTATTGCGAGCACGGTGGATGCAATGGGCATATGGGCATCAACTTTTATTTAACAATTTCACCTGCATAATCGCGCTCATATCGCGTTGCAGGAATGCGAAATGCGAAGCGATACTGCCACAAATTTTACTTTATTATTCATTTCATTTAATTTAATTTAAATGTTCCCGTTTTTACATTTCAGATTTTAAAAAATAGAAAACTGAGATTCAAAGAGTTATTGATTATCATCACCTATCACATAAGATGTCTGCAGGGAGATAACTGCAGGATTAATGTAACAAACAAGGAATTTGCTCCAATTCTCTGTCATGCGCTTGTAGTTTCTTGCTGTTCGTGTTCGCGTTCGTGTCCAGTCAAGGATATTTGTTACGTCATCGGCACGAAACAATTTCGCTATTTGCTATTATGTTCTCATATTATGTAATGCATTTAAGTATTAACTAGCAATAGATTCAAAAGAAAAAGCAAAGAGGATACGCGAAATCTGTGGTCGAACAGATATGGAAAAGGAAAAGTAAAAGGACTCAGTGATTCATACATTATTACATTTTCACAATTTGCTATAACATTACGTATCATAATATACTATTTCTTATTTAATTGTTAACATTAAATGTAGAAATCACAGTATTTTCGTATTTGTTTATTTATAAGTTATTACAACTTACAACCAAACAAGAATAGCAATTTTGTGGCAAAGTTTTAAAAGAGTTGTGTAAGCTGTAATAGAAGTTGCATATTGTAAAACTCAATTTAAATTGATATTTTTTATTTTTTTATTAAACTCGATTGGTATCGAATACAAGTCGAAAGACGACTTGTAATTTATATATCAATAAAGATGTATAAAAGGAACACTTATAAGAAATTAAATTAGGTATAAATTGTTAATGTTTTATTTATTTTTATTACTATTGCTTGAATTGCGCGCATGTGATGTGTCGTTTTATTTTAATGGTAGAAGTTCATTGGCCACCATCATAAATTTAATTGAATTTATTATCTCTTAACATACCATGTTTCTAATCTAAAATAGTAAAAGGTTTCATTCTGCATGAAGGACATACCAAATTAATAAATGTAGAAAAATTCGGTCAATGTGAATCATGAAATGTAAAACTCTGAATAATCCAAAACAAATTTATCGAAGATATTTTTAGTTTAGCGATTAATATTATGATTAATGGAATTATTATTTTATGAATAGTGAGCATTGTTGATTGTTGATATGAATTGTTTTATTTTAATAAGTTCGCTCGCCCATCATCGCCGCAAAAATTTGCTAGCAAAAACTTGATAAACTATTGTCTTGACAGAGTTCATTAACAAGCTAGTGTCTGCCACTGGTCACTGTCATCTAAAAATATCATTTTGCTGGCATGCCATGTAATTAAGTTAACTTTTAATTTAACATTTAATTGCTAGACAAGAATTGACAAAGGCCCGTTGTGATTGCAAATCGATAAAAATTCCCAGAGCTGATGCATTATAATCAATTTAATTGGGAAATATGTACAATAAATATATTTATTTAATAAAAATTAGTAATTGAATTCATTGTGTATTATATGTACATTGTACATACGCAATTTTTGCATACTTATTGTTTGTAAAAATAATCTTCCTGCCTGCTTTTGGGTTATTATTGTCAACCCAGAAAAGTTTAATTAAATTAATAGGATATTGTTGAAATGAAATCCATATATCAAAATGCACCTTGTTTCAACAAACCGCACAGCGAAATAAGTCGGTAGGTAGTGGGAGTTTACCGAATATATGATCCAATTCCGAACTATATGAATAGAATGCAATGTAGAATTATGGACACGTTAATTAATTAGTTAATTTAATTATTGTTGTGGGTGTCAAAACTATATCATTCATACATGTGTATGCATGTTAAACTACAAATCTATTTCGACTAGAGGCAGTACAATTGTGTCCTTAAATTCTAGTAATATTTCCAAATTTAAACAGGAACTTAGGCACGTAATTAATTCAAAACCGCTTTTTATTTGTTTTATTATAAAAATTATGACGACATAATATGCATGGTTTGGCTCAAACTTAAACTAAGTATGTTTGGCGCTAATAGAATTCCAAACGGTTTAATCGCATGCGTACACAATTAAAATATTCCTATGCAACAATACTGTTTAGTTTAGCCAAACGAGAAGTTCACATTATTAAGGGACCTTGATGTGCATGTTCAATGTCAGCCATTAAAAGTAAAACCGAATGTTTGTTGAAGGTAGCAGTATATTATGAAGATTGCGGATAGACAATTGAATTAAAATAAGCATACTTAGCCTAATACCTAATCATATAGACAATTAAAAGTTTGACGTAGCTAATAAATATTTCGCTTGTATTGATTTTTTGGAACACCCAGCATACAAGCTGTACATGCGAATGTACTGCGAATAACGACTGACGACGAATGCGAATATATCTCGCGCGATAGACGATAGTCGCGAGCGGCGATCCGTTGGGTGATGACTGAAGCAATCCGAATTCGGGTACGCTTCGCTTCGCTAACAACTGTTCAACGAATGATAACACACTACTACTCTCCAAACAATCTTTTGCGTCCGTTCATCAGCACTTGCTTTGATCGCAACAAACAAAACGCGATTCTCGATTGAAAAGTGTTCAGCAAGTCAAAGTGGCAGTGGCAATCGTCAAACTTTAATCAAGCGCGCACGGCGACAATTTCCAACATTGTCAATTCGAAATTCCACATTTCCATACCATTTTTTTCGAGCAAAATTTTTGTGCTTGCCGCAAGCAAGTTTGCATTTAATGCTTTTATCGCAACTTTCGTCTATTACATTTTCGGCCAATCGCAACGCGCAACGAAACAACACAAAATTTTGAAATCATAATTTTTATTTTATATATTTGGATTAGAAAAACTGCAAAATGAGTAAAACCGAAGTCGAAAGAAATTTGAAATTACATGTGCCCATTATGTTAACTTATGTGGCGACATGCGTTTATGAATTGACGCAAAATAATTTGGCCAAATTGGTACCGAAATCGAAGGGCACATTCTACGAATCTCGATTTCGTTTCCTCACTTATTGGAATGTTGTAAGTACACCATTTTGTAACTTAAATGTTCATATCAATGTATAAGGAAAATCTGCGTTAACATTTGAACTATTGCAATCCACAAGCACACACACTCATACTAAATGTGAGCTGTAGGTGAGCTGGAACTGCTGCGTATCGCGTTGTTGATCCGCGATTTGCGTTTTATTCATTAGATTATAAATTTATAAATTTTATACGAATCATATCTCAAAGTTCAGCTTTGATGTTTTCTTCTTAAAGCTACATCAATTGAATTAGAAATTTTGCGACATTATATGTTGCAAGTCTCATTCATAAATCTTCACAATCACAAACAATAATATTTCAAAACAATAAGCCAGTTAGGAAGCTAATTTTAAAATAACTATGCAAAAGAATAAAATTGTGGCATTTCTGATAAAGCAAGCATAAAATTGCATTGCGCATTTGAGTTTAATAACTGCAATTGAATTTCGAAAACAACATAAAATAGCGAAAGGAATATCAACAAAAGGCACAAACACATTATTATCGCGTCTCGTGATAATCGGCAATTGCACGTCAATTTGATTATTTTTAAATCATGGTTTATGCGTTTATGTGACTCAAGCAATTAAAATTTGAAACTAAAACTAATGCATCTAAAATTCAGAATTCACTTGAATTTACTTATACGGAATATTGCGGTATGTGACAATAATGTGTATTTCTCTTAATTGGCGACAAATTGCTTTTAATGATACCAGTTTGTTAATACATATACATCATTCATGATTGAAAAAAGGAAAAGGAAAAATCTTGTCGGCAGTACTGACAGACAATTCAAAATTGAAAATAATGGTAGATTTTTATGTTAGGCACAAAAATTGTATTTCAATGCCGACGTTCGATCATTGCAGAGCGTTGTTGTGGACGAGCGGGAATAGTATAAATATTCAGTAACAGATATGTTGCGACATCTGACGCCCTAGTCGTCAAATGTTGAATATTTAATCGAATTGTTAAGCTATAAATTGCTTTAAATGTCGCCAAGGGACGTTCAGGCGTTAAGTAACATTCACATTTAAGTCAGGTTCAGCATTAAACTGCTATATACTTTTAAGACTAGGCTTAGAAGTACTTCAAAGCATGCGCCTACTTCTCGGTAGATTTATACAAAATTATCATTTTATTCTTAGTTTGTTATTCCAGGTTCCAGGGCTGCATTTATAACCCAATCACAGCAAACTTTACCATTTATCTGCCGTGAATAAAATAATATCAGTAATATAAGTAATATTCAAAGTGTGCAAAGTGTTAAATTAAAATTATTATTTCTAATGATTTTAATTGATATAAATATTTTGTTGTAGCAGTGAGTACTTATATTGAATGACGAGAGTATTTTACTTGCATAAATAATTTGTTTCATATAATAAATTGCGTTCCCTTTCCATATCCCGTAACAAAAGTTCGTCTTTTCATAAAATGGAAACTTATTACAGTTGTGCGTTTCCACATCATCCTTCTTTTCACTTTGCCTTTGCTTCTGCTTTCAGCTTTCAGCTTTTCAGCTCTTTATCCCTGATCCTTGCATGCATGAAACTTGTGCTTTCAGTCCGCGTTTCCCTTTCGTGTTTTATGTTGTGCCAACGCTGATAACTAAGTCACGTACGTGCGTTGTTAAATAGCATTACCGTTATTAATAATAATTGTTAATTCAATTCGACAATGATAATGAAAATCAGGAATCAAGAGCCTGCAATGCAGTATCGAACTTGATAGTCTTAAATGTTAAAACTGCAGCGTTCATTCTAATTCTCTCATATTAACTTTTAATTTTAATAAGCACTAGTACAGAACAGAAGACAAAAAGAAAGACGGAAACATAATAAATGGATAAATCTATAAGCTTGTATTGGTGCTGGTACAATTGCTTTGCTATTATTTCGTTGCATGTTGCAAGTTACAATACTGATGAACTACATTATCCTCTTTACACGATCTCAAACGCGCATTGATATGAACTTTCTGTCGGGTTCTACAACATCCAGCTTTTACTCATTAGTGTCATTAGTGCTTTACTCAATTTTGCGATATTGCCTGTTACAAGTACTTAGTTTAGTTCGACGCTTGATGTGTACTTGCTTTTTCAGCTTGACTCAGCTTTGCTTCAGCTTTGCATTGCTGCACATTTTCTCATTTCTCATCTCATTTATAAAAGAACATACAAAATAAAAGAACAGGGAAAATGACAAATGAAGAACGTAGTGCTACAACCAATGTAAATACAGTACACACACGACTTGTGAAAATTAAAAGGACCGTCTCGACTGTCGACAGTCCGGCCGCACAGTCTACAGTCGTCAATTACATATTACATGACACGCATGCAACCTAACATCAGAAATAAAAACAATTACAATTAAGTTCTGTTAGTTGTGTTTTATTCATTCGCTATGGCCTATGTGCCGATGTGCGATGTGCGGTCATTTGTAGTAGTAATAATTTTGTCCTGCTGGCAGCGGACGAGCAAGGAGCAAGCAGTTACCACTAACCAGTAACGAACTGTTCAGCAATGCAATAGGACGGAAGCATCGGAAACCGGCTCGCTTCACCGTGCTCGCACTCCCCGTTTGCGATCCGCGATTCTTCATTGTTCCTAGCATTAGACATTAACATAATAGATTATCTCGCGCTCGCACTACTATCATCGCCTAATCCGAGGTCTAATCGTTTAAAATTGCTTGAATTTACTTTCTACGCGTGGATTACATGAATCTAAAGTTGAGTGCGCTGGACGAGTACTGTCTCGTTATCGATGATAATAATTGATAAAAAATATAGGATATCAACAAGTTCGCCGGGGACTCCGGGGAGTGCAAACGATCCTCGATTGCGATTCGTATTATAAACTATTGAAACACTGAGTTACAGTGGCATTGCCGGCATCGACAGCGTTTTCTTTCGCACAGTTTCTGTTTTGCTGCGGCTTGGCTTTCGTTATACGTTCAAAACAAGTTTGCGCGGCGCCG
The DNA here is from genome assembly GCA_030264655.1 of Leptusa sp. GC000079. NCBI lineage: Eukaryota > Metazoa > Arthropoda > Insecta > Coleoptera > Staphylinidae > Leptusa > Leptusa sp. GC000079. The sequence continues at coordinate 10,251 of JARJDT010010265.1, forward strand.
GGCAACGCAACCAATTTTCGCGTTGTGTTTGCGGCACACACGTTTTGCATTTCCATTTCAAACATTCGATAAATTGAGCTAACACTATGTTGCGGTTTCTATTTCGTTTAATTGCCGTGCTGCATTTTAATTTCACATTATACTACGATTGGTTTCACATCATTCCACCGAAGGACATCGATGCGAGGAGCGCGTACCCTTGGTTCCAACCATACAAATTTAAATATCTAACATTCTGGAACGTGGTCAGTAATGCTAATTTTCATCTTACTTCCGCAATGAGCGCATTATCAAAAATTATTATCCAGAATACATGCACATAACCTCAATCCTTAGAGAATTTAAGCCTTTTACCGCTTTTACCACACTCACATTATTTGAATTTAAATTTTTAAAAATAGCTTACCACTTTTTTACTTTTTTAGTACTCGTTTAATTTTGTTTTTAAAGTTTGTTTGATTATCAATTGTAATGTTATAATTATTGATAGTCATCGATTTTAAAATGTATATTTTAAACAGCCTTGGCTTACGTAATTATCCGCACATAATGACTAATTAGTGCCATTCTCTGTTTTGTTTTGTGATTTGTTTTGTTTTAACGCGCAACTTTTCAGTTTTCAGTTATACATAATGAATTTGTTTACAGGTATTGCAGACTATCTTCTTTACAATATGTGTTTTGGGCGATTTGATTGCCAAAGATAACAAGGACCATGTCCTGCGACGTATTCAAAACAGAGTAAGTGAACATTGAATATTTATTTAATTGAAAGACTACTATGTGTCGAGCACTCGAGACAAGATGTGAGATGAGCAAACGTGTTTTACAAAGGGTCATACAACAGAACTACTTATACTCATCACTGTAATGACTAGCAGTCAAGAACTTAAAGTTTTCCTTCTTAAATATTTCACGAATCAAGAAATGTTCAAGTTTTTCTTTTGTTTTAAGTTTCAAGGTTTCTTGGGCCGTTTGGCCAAGTCATTTATTATTTAACTATTCGATTGCAATCAACCAATCCCGAAAATTCAGAAAAAAAGATGTAACAGCGCTAGTTAAACCTTTTAAGTGCTTACACGGTCATATTAACAATGAACAATTAATGCTTGCTCGGTACTTTACTTAAATTAAATTTAGCAATTAAATAATTTGAAACTAATTGAATGACTTGCTTTATTTATGTGATCTAATGCATGTATGTAAACCTAAACAAACTTAAACCAAAACTGATAAAAGTTCACAAAGCCTTATCTTAATTTTTACAAGTATGAATGTATAAATAAACAAACATTTTTCTCAAATTTTTGCCTAATTACGTAATTTAAACCATTACAGATAATGGTATCATTGGCATACCCACTAGCAATGTTCGTAGGTGTGACATTCTGGTCCATCTATTTAATCGACCGCGAGTTAATCTTGCCTAAGGCGATGGATGCATTCTTTCCAGTATGGCTGAACCACTGCATGCACACAAACATTGTGATTTTTATGCTGCTCGAATTCGTCACATCAAGTTACAAGTACGCACCACGTGCGATGAACGTCAAAATCCTGCTGGCTGTGATGCTTACCTATCTGATCTGGCTGTTCGTCATATACTCAGCGACGGGCGTATGGGTCTATCCAATCCTGCACGTGTTGCCATGGCCGATGAAGATTGTCTTCTTCATAGGATGCCTCGGCCTAGCCATGGGCCTATACTTCAGCGGTGAGAAACTCAACGCAATCGTCCGGAATCGGCAAGAAGTCGTACATGCGTCAGCAGCCCAAACTGTCGTAGCGGCGGAGCCCGAAGAAGAAGTCATCACTGAATATGAAGTGCATGCGGCTGCTAAGCCCGTGAAAGAAAAGAAGGAAAAGTAATTTCCACATGTTTTTATTCAGTTCGTTGTTTGCAAGCTACAAAAACGTTTGATATGATTTGATATGCATTTAATCCATTTACTTAACAATTCCTTATGCCATAGTGATACAGTTGCACGTTTCCACGTTTTTTATTTTCACAAGTTGCACATACGAAACTATTCTGTCTTCTTTTTTAGGAAGAAGAAGCGTTCTATGTAATTTAATAAGAATAATGTATTTTCAATTGCTGCATGTGCATTGACTTAAAACAAGAAAACATGAATAATGAAAACAACAAGTACTATCAATTATAAACGAAGAACTTAATCCTAATTTTTATTCAAATATCTATACAAACCAAACAATGTACACCAAATAAATAACAAACGACTTCCTTTTGGCTCAAATCTGAAAAGAAACAGGAGTTTGCACTTCGTGGTTTCGCTTGAATGTGGCGCTAAAATGCTGGGATGAATGTGTATATTGAGTCATCTAGCATGAAGCTGATAATCAAGCAGAAATTGCAAGATTATCCACTTCGTCCTTGCTGTGATGCGCCGGTTGCAAAACCGGTTAGCGTGGATGGTAAGTTGCCTATGGCTTAATCGCATTTATTGTTTAACAGGATTAACCTCGGGATTAACAACTGGATTGGGTCGACTTGGCGAAAATGTTGGAAATTCTAATCTCACTGTCTCTGTTCTCGTTCTGTCTTCGATGTTTTGTGTAAATCTAAAATTCTACTTACAAATTTAAATTACTATTTATAAACTAAAACAACATTTTATCGTCTAATTATCATTTTCAGCAGTATAATAAATGAATGTTGTTCGTATTTGTTGATATTATTAATTTGAATTAGAGATATATGGTTTATGTGAATCAATATGAAATTATGTTTATAATAATGAGTGTATTTTTGTATAATTCGATTAATTGGGTTACATAATAAATTAATGTAATTGGCGTAAATGCAAGTTTTTTAATCAACATTCGCGTTTAAATGCGAGATTATCAAATGAGGCGAATGACATAAAACTTCATTAGTTATGAGCATTTTATGATTTTAAAATAATTGTATCGCCATTTATTAAGTTTTCATGATTTATTTACTTGCAAAATAGTCTAAATAACTATTTAAACAGAAAATAGTAAATAACTTGCCATTAGTGCATTTTATTCATTTTATTGCAACCAGAAGTATTTTGCGCGACAGTGAAATGCAACAAAACAATTGGGAAAATTGCGATCCACTGAATTGAAGGACTCCAATTGGTCGATCGCGATTGTTCAATATTTAAATAAAATCTATTTTCAGGTCATATAAAAATGGGTATTTTTGCCACCAAAAAGAAATAGAAAATAAAGTATTTTAAAATAGTTTTTAAAATTGTGAAAAATATTTAAATAGCTCTATTTAATTATTCTATTTTATTTTCGACAAGCCCTGTGTATTTATTATTTGATAATAAATGTAAAATATAGGTATACTCGCGTAAATTAATTATAATTTATATTTTTTCGTTGTTAGCTAATTAGCTTTATAAATAACGCGCAAAATTTCGTGGATTTTTATTACTTGGCGCATTGGCAATTGGCATTACAATCCTGAACGATTTGTACGAATGCAAAGTTGCAAAGTATAAATATAAATCATATTCGTATAAATATAAAAGGCATCAGTTGATCAACTTGGAGCAGGCATGAGCAGGTGAGTGCCGGGCTGCTGAGGTGAAAGCGTAATCAAGCAAGGTCTTGGCCGTACCAAATCACCGAATGCTCAACTTCGAACGCATGAGTATATGCAATAGCATTATAAAGCATCGCCAGCGAGAATGCGTATACGTCTTCGTATTTCTTATATGCCTCCGAGTGCGAGCCGGAGAAATACCGGTTTGCATTCGTTCCGCCGCCGCGTATAGACATAGACGAAATGTCGGCATCTCGATGTGTAAAACTTTAATAGTTTGTAATTACCCAACCTCCTACGTAGCTCCGTCCTTCTCGATGCATGCAGGACGCGGCGCGCTCTTCGTTCCTTGTCTGCCGAGCTGCATCTCGCGCGTCGCGTCTTGTGAGTTGGCCCGCGACTTAACCGCCCGAAAAGCGAAAAGGTAGAATCGAAGAGCCACGGAACGAATGCGACGAAATGAGAATGAGAGGCAAGCAAGAGGATAATCGAGCGTGAGTGGCCAATACTTACAACATATTATATAAAATATCGTCGTAAAAGTCGTTGCCGCGATGTCCGTGCCCGTACACACTTCCATTGCATCAAAGGCTAATAAAATGTCTCAAAGCAAAACGCGCGACCACATCAGAGGATGTTAAATAAAACTCATGAGGAACGGACAACAGTCTTGCTGAACCGACATCATCGATGATGGCTTATGCGTATTCAGCGTATGAACATGCAATGTATACGCACATGGGCACATGTGTAGGTTGCTGGTCCACATCGTTTCATTAAAATTGTAATGCACGAATGTATTACATCAACATTAACGATTAACATATGTATCCCTCGTACTCTTTCATCGTCAAACATAAGTTTTAAATGTATCATAAAGTTTTCTAATTGCGGTTTGTTCGGTTTGTGTAATTAAATCAATCAACGACTTTAAAACATCAAACATCGCAATCGAAATTTTGCGTTTGATGTTGAAAAGCATTACGGCGCTGTATTCCTTTATTCATCATATAATTTCGGTCCGTTTCACATTGATGCTCACTGAAAAATCGCCTTAATGCGTCTGATATCCCTTCAGGGAAAACGATGCCTTATTATAATGAAACCCGCCTCATGTGTCCACCTTTTACTTTGCTTTCTTGCTCACATGCCCATACCATACATGTATAACCTACTGGATGTTCTAACAAAATTTGGTGTAAATTTGCGCAAATAAAACTAAACTGGGCATTATTGAGAATCTTATCAAATCACAGTTTACAAACTGTCCTGTGAGTAACTTCCCAATAGTTTATTAAATAAATAAATTGCCTTATGACACAATACATATTATTGTTGGAACACTTTGTTGTTGTTGTTGTGATGCCGTGATGGAACTGGTCCCGATGTTCGAACATTGAGCATCCATCGCGCGTCCGTTCTGGCTGCACCAAATCTCTAATTATAAATGCATTATGAAGGTCCCAGCCATACCTGGGGAAAAATATCGATGCTCCAGCTTTACAGATTGTATACGAGTCGACGTTGTGTTGTGTATGAGAAGAAGTGCACTTCGCCGACGGTAGTTCGTCCGCATGTACTAATTTACTTCAACGTGTAATCTGACCGACCTGCGAGCCTCAAGCGAGCGCTGAAGAGCTCTTGTAGCGGTGCCGGTGCGACCGCGAGGCGGATGCGCTGATGGTGTACGATCATTACGATATTAAAGCACGAATGCGTAATAAATTATCGTCGGCGATCAGTGCCGCAGTGCCGGTGCGACAATGAAGTGAACGCGCCACGACACAATATGTTGCTGTGCTGCATGTGCACGAGTGTGCATGTGGAGTCATTTTGTAATAATATCGACGAAGTCATTACGATGTTAGATTGGCCTCTAAGAGTGACTACCTCACTTGCCACTTGCCGCTTACAGCGTTTTATTGCATAGAACAATGGCCACAATCGCGAATTTTAATCAAATTCACAATGTTTGTAGTTTGTTACCACATTGTCCACATTAACAATTGCTTTGATGTCATGCGAAACGCATTAACTTACTAGTCGTACTACATGTTAAAATTTGTCCTAAATTAATTGTTATTTGTATAATTAGTCTCTAACTCTATGATGTAACTGGTAGCCGGTTAATTCTTTGTGAGCTTTTCAGACCCACATCAGTCAAAAACATTTCAAATTAGACACAAAGTAACTTAATGACTTTTTCTAGAAGTCTTTTATGGTTTTACTTCTTTAACTTCAAGTTATTTTGCTTTTGTGTATGATCTGTCTGGCGTCTGGGTACGATAATTATTACGTGTAAATGTTAAAACTAGTGTTTTCGAAATCGGAAATGAGAAATTATCAAAAAAGCGCCGCCCGGCCAAAAACTACACAAAAGAAACCGATTTGCTCGATCCTGACGCTGACGCTGATCGTAATCATAGTGGTGTGGTGTTGTTACAATAAATGCAATTTGTATATATGTAGCGTATCAGACAATAGATTTGCAATTAACGAATGGGGATCCGAAATTAGGGGAATGATTTCGATGCTTTTTTTTTGGGTCTGCGCTTAATATTACAGCTGTAAAATCGCTAGGTAGTCGCGCAACGCCACAGCGGTCGGGCGCTCATAGCGGTGCGCCTTTGATCTTGCGGCTACATTCCTCATGAGCCTGCCACTTACATCGGCTCAGCTCCGCCAGTTCACCGAAGACCATCTAGTATTACAAGTTTCCTGCTTATTCAATACACAATGCATGCTCATACAGTATGTTTACGTTATACGTTCATATACTTTTTGCAAAACGCCAAACCTGCACAGACTAAAGTCCGCCATCAAGTTGTAAACTGAGTAAATTGTAAACTTTTCGAACAATTGCATTTCGTATTACATCCTAAAATCAATAACAATTGTTATCGCGCCCACAAGCACCATTAATAATCGTTTAATGCTGATTTTATCAGCAAATGTTCGAGGCGAGTGCGTTTGATGTGCGCGAAAGTGCGCTCGTAACTCAGTATTAGTTTAGTAGAACTCGAATAGTCAGCAAAAAAAACGCATATTCGGTGATCCGATCCGAATGATCGGCGCGCGTTTGATTTCGATGTCGATCGAATATCGAGAGCTGGCAAACACTTGTGGCTTTATCGAAGCGGCGAGCGAGGAGGCGAGCGCTAGCACTCCAGCTAAGTTTTTGTATCTTTTGAGAAGCGACCGCTGTGCCGCACTTAATTCCATCTTACTCATACCGTCTCATACCGGTTACATTGAGGCATTGAGCGTTGTTGGTGAGTTTCTAATGCGGCATTGCGGCTGTGAGCGAGCCTGAGCCTGTGTATTCATTCGGTGCTGAGCATTCGACGGAGTCTGAGAGTCGAAGCCCCTGGAGGACTACAGCTTGTTCTTCGTTCTTCGGTTCATTCGACGAGTTGGCTTTGTGGTGACCGCATCGCCAGCTATTGCGAGCGCGTGCACGAACGCGTGTGATTCAGTGTTTTGATACGATACGAGATATCTGCATAATCGTTAATTTAGCGCAGAGTGATTTTCCACCTGCCGCAATAATCAAGTGACTTTCTATGTTACGTATGTACGAAGTTTGAAAAGTTCCAAAAGTTTCGAAAAGCGCGCTCTTTCGATTGCCGATGCAGAACTGAACATTGCATCGGTTTTATATTTGTTGCTTTAATATTATTTATAATTCAATATAAACAATAAAACGTGTTCAAAGTGGGAAAAGTGATTTGCTTTGATCGTTCGATGCGAAGCATCCAGCAAGTTGCGAAAACAAGATCCGACTGGAATCATAACGTCAAGTCAAACAGCGCTTCTTTTTGATCAACGTGTACGAATAGCAAGGCATTTTCTAGCGTACAAACATAACGTAAGTCGGAAAAACTCCTAGCAAAGCAATCAGTGTCGAAGCAAGCGATCGCGCTCGCGGATAGTCAAGTAGGATAGTATCCTGTGTGTTTGTGTAACTATTTATAAACTCTTTTGATCATTAAAAGCGAACGCTTGTGTATAGTACGGTTCGGGCCTTTTACAAAGTGCAACCGAAAATAACATCAAACGCGTTTCGGTGCTCGTCTCTTTCATTTTTTCAACGTTTTTCTTGTTAGAACAACATAGACTTTACGCGATCGCGGTACATACAGACCGACGTCGGACGTCGTCTTCGTCGTCGACTTGCGCTGGTTGCGCTTCATGCTCGCTCACAAAAAACCGTTGATGTGATCATCATATTCGCATTCGCTTCTGCACTCGCTGTTGCTGTTGATGCGCCGCATGCTCGTGAATGTATATGATGCAGAAACGACCCGTCTCCGTCTCATCAACATCGACTGCATCGACTACATCAAAGCCAAAGCAGCCAAAGCGATTCTCGCCAGTGCACTTTACGGTCTCTCAACCGGCGACTGCGAGTACGTCAACGACGACTCGTCGGGACCCGCAACGAGTCGTATACGTTAATTAATAACATAAAACATAAAAACCGCCGCTAATGTGGTCTTGTGAATCCTGCCTTGCGGTCGCGACTCTCGGCTCGACGTCGATGGAACTGGTAACATTTTTTTAATCGGCCAACTTTTTCTTACGTCGCCGCAATACGCATCGGAATATAGGCAACTTTATTGCGCGCTGCGAACGCAAAGAAAATTTCAAATTCATATCCTATATTGGCTGAGTTCATGATGTTTGCTGGCATAGAACATATATCGTCGTAACATGATCCTCGCACTAAGCTGCTGCCTACATTTCGCCAGTCTTTGAAAAGTATACATTGCGAACACAAACGAAGAATAGAAAAAAGGGACGCATTACAAGGGCGAAAGCGATACACACACCACATCACCACACACACTGTGCTTACCGGCATCTCGCATTCGTATTCATATACGATTTCGAGGTTCGTGCAGAACAGCTAGCGACAATAGGAACAACGCACACCAAAAATGGTTGCTTTACAACACATGCTAGGGCTAATCTTTGCCCTTGTCTTCATTGTTCGAGATGTTTGCGCCTTGTCGCACCCCCGCTGCGAACGCATCGCCGCCCCGATGTGCCAAGGCTTGGGATATAACACCACGCACATGCCCAACTTCTTGGGCCATCGCAACCAGGAGGAGGCTATTTTGGAGGTAATTACGCTTTTTATATCTATTCATTCGACCATGTTCCTGTACTCTCGTTCTTTCTTGCCTTTGATTTTTGTTGCTTTTATTCCTATTTTCGTTCCTTTTTGCATTCAAAGCTATTTACCCACAAGAAAAGAAACGCCGCAAAATCAACGAAGCAAATTTCATCGTCGGAATTCTAGACAAGTATTTTTGTGTTTATTCATGCATGCAATAATTTTTTATTCATTTCACATTAGTTAATAATGCTAATTAATTTTTACAATCATGCAAATCTCTTAAAATATAATGAGACTCATTAATGTGTTGATATGCAGCCTATATTTAATTATATGTCAGGGTTTTCCTAATTTAATATAATTGTCAGCATGTCGTTGGCTTTCGTAGACATATTACTTTATTACCCTCTTGCTAATTATCCGGTAATCATTTAATGTAACATGATGATCGTAATTATCTCAAAGGACGCGTACCGCATTATTTTATATTTATTATTTTTACACGCCTGGATGTGTATGCATATGCTGTATGTGAGCATGTGCGATGTGCCGCCAGTGCGCCGTGTGCATGTCGGGAATCGTAAACAACTCGTTTGATGTTTGATGGTTTCGATCATTCGATCATTTCGAAGTGTATTCGACGAAGCGCGTTTGATCTAAATGCGCCAAATCGATGCCGCTGTCCCGCTGCTGATGCTGTTGTGGTCGCTACAGCTCGCAGCGCGATATAAGCATTTGTTATTCGCTCGCAAATAGTTTCAATTCATATTTAAAGTTCGAGTGCGCTCGCGAGCTCTGGCTGTCCGCGATTCATTGTTGTTATTCCGATAGAATAGGTAATAGGTGTAGCCGTGCCCTTCTAGCTTATGTGCACTTACACTGTACTTACACGTTTCGGTATTAATGAAATAAATGTCGAACATGAAAGGCGCCGCGATGTTTAATTTAAGCTTGCAATGTAACAGTTATGTATCGGTGATATGTGTACGATGTTGATGTGTTGATGTTATGACGCCAATGAGGACGACACATCATACTCGATGATATCTCGACTTGGTGCACACCTCGTTTCTCGTTCCTAGTGGAGTTGACTGACATTATTTGTATATGATTTATATCCGTAATATAGCAATAAATAATACAAATAAATTACGGGCGTGTAGGTATCATGCGTTTATTTCAATCGAATTCCGCCTAAATACAATTCGACATGTGCTTTTCTACGCGAAAATATACAGCTCGTTCATTGATCGTAGTTTCGAAAATATTCCCGCAAGTTTGTCAAGAAGAAACGGAGCGCAACGCAAACAGTTTTGAGAGAGGCTTTTCTCATTATGTTTGCAGTCAACAAAACGTTTTTTCCTAGAACATTTTATAAATATTAACATATTCTTCACATCTATTTACTTCTGGTCAATATTTGTTCAACAAAAAACGCATTGCATTGCGAGGATTCACTTAAAAGATTTCAACTTTTCTGTCAAACAATAATGTCTTTATTTTATTTGTTTCTTATATTTATTGTATAAGTACTTTCTGACAATGTGTATACACTTTCAACGATTACGACTATATCTGGATGACGGGACTCATTGATACACTATCTGCTTCGGAAAATTATCGACGGGATATCAATCATCAAAAGCGTTCAAGCCGCGCTTTGCTAATTCAACGATAAGAATGTGTACACAAAGAAAGTATAATAAACAAATATAAATAAAAATTGATGGATATAACATATAACAAGTACAAATAATTAAGTCGGCTTGTTTGTTCTTTCTTATTTAAAAATTTAAAGGAATGTTTTCAATTCTCTAATATTTCACGTATTACATTATTACATTATCACAGTATATTAAATTATGCGATATTGTATTGCTTGTCTACAAGTTCAAAATTGCATAACAATAACAATGCAAAGTATACGTGTAATAATGTTCCGAATCATAAAGTTTATATTCGTCCACTCAGCTTTCATGATTATTCAAAAGCAAGCGGAATCGCCTTTACTGTGTTTACAATTACATTTGACTAGTTCGCACTGATGTTGCATGCTGCTCTTACACAAATCAACCTCAATAAACGAACACTACCGCTCTGCTTCGACTTCGCCTGACGCAAGTTTTGTTTGTTCCTTTCATCTTTTTATAGTAAAACTGCGGATGGTATCTTTCTCAAGTTTACATTGATTCTTTACATATTGTCGGCAAAGGCAAAGCAAAGCACTTAATACTCTCGTATTGCAATCTTCATGTGCAAACGTCCAAGAAGTTCAAGAACAAATTTGCCAAGGCCCAAAACCTGCAAGTTCAGACCCAATACATGCTTGCTATAAGAATATCAGAATATGAGAATATGCGCACTATTGCATAAAGCTTGCTAATGAAGAATATTAACGCATCATGCACGTTACATACAGGCTGTTCAATGCTCAATCGGTTCGTCCCGATTCGATGTGTAGTCATAACCTCTTTTGTCGGTTTTCCTTCTGAGTCTTCGTCGTCTTTTTACAACGACAAGAAATTCATAAAACCAATTAGCGCGTAATTTAACAAGTAACAACCGGTGGACCGGCAAGATGCAAGGCGGCCGCAACAAGTTCCAGCAAGTGGACGAACCGAAACCATCCGGTTGGAATTTTCCTTGTCAAGAGATTTCCAAGCTATTTTTATTATTATTACTTGAAGATTTTTTCAAAATGAAAATACTTACATATTATGATCCAAGCATGCAAGCAATAAAAGTAAACCTTCCATAGGTCTTGTAACTTGTAACTTGTGTCAAGTATAAAAATGGAAACGTGTAAATTGATCAAAGGCGCACCACCGCGTGCTTCAGATTCGAGAATCTTCTCGAACTTGTCAAAGTTCCAAAAAAAAGCTTTATTATAGATAATTTAGTAAACAATCGCATCTTGCCATCGCAATCACCTGCCATTAAGTGTTAACGTTATTAAGTAAGAGTTGACGTTCTTTGTTCTTGTTCTTCAAGTCAAGAATTACAGTTAATTTAAAGTTGAAAGCGCGCGTCTGTAAGCATGAGTTTGTCAATTACGCTGCTGAAGTAAAGAAAACGAAACGAAAATGTTCTCACAACTCGAACTCGCAATTCGTTTGAGTTGTTGGACTTGGACCGTTTCGTTATTCCAAGTTTCTGCTATCTGTTCTGTTTGACGGTTGTCTATCGAGTTAGGAGTTGTTTGCTGTTTGCTCGCGAACGCGGCGCGGAGTTCGTTAGGATTGTTCAAGTTGAAAGGAAGCAGATCGCAGAAGCAGATATAAGAAATGGCAATACGGAGCATTGCCATTTCTTATATTTTCCTATGCACGAAGCCATTCGTTCGTGCAAAGCAAGGCGAGAGAACAGCGAAGACGGTAGCTGCAAGTCACGGCGCATTATATCATATATTATTATTATAAAAGACGAATGCCAGTTACAGTTAGCTAAAAAAACAAACGACTCCTAATATATACACGCCGTCGCCGTTCTTTATTGTTATGGCTCGTCTTCGCCGTCGAGTCCTTGCCTATCTACTTCATGCACAACGATTATAGATGTGCGTGTTCGATATACGTGCGCTTTTTTCTTTCTCTCAACTAATTAATTGCGCTCACATACATCGTCGGCGACGCCAGCGAAACAGCAAACAAACGCGCCTCGCGCATTTCGTTTACTTTATTTTATTGTTCTGTTCACTTCTATTGCATTACTATGCTATACGTAATATATATTGCGGTAAGTGGTAAGATTGCCAAAGGCTAAATTAAGACATCAAAAACGTTTGCCGGTTGCTTTTCCGCTTTGATGAACAATGTAAAGCCGGATGTGCCCGATAAAGAAACGATTAAAATGTACTAATTAGCACATAGAATCATATTTTTTAATATTAAGATTTAATTAAGTGCAGTTGTGTATTTTTCTCGCGCTATTTCTATTTTATCTTAATTTAATTCAGTTTGAAATAGTTTCATCGCAATTCGCAGTATTTGCCGCAAATGTTCATGATAGAGCTCATGATGCCATTGTGGCGTTTTTTCTGTCTCTTTATTGTTGTAGGATTGTAGCTTTTATGATTGTTTTCGTCGAATTCGGATTGATTGGATTTAATGCGCATCGTAATGCTTTCGATCCAATCTTTTTTGTATAAAATGTTAATGCATTTGGAAACAATAAAAATTCTACTTCTTTTTGTCGAGTCGACATTTTTTCCTGCATTTCGTTCTTCGTCGTTCTCACAACTCACATATTAAAAATACATAAGTAAACTAAACTACAGAGAAAAACATTCGGAAGATTTAATAAATAATGTTATTAGTTCCACACTGCATCGCGCTTTTGATTCGAGCCGGACAGTTTTTCGTCGTTGGCTCTTTGGTCTTGGTCTTGATCTCGTTTTACTTTTGCATTATACATATATGGTGCATAAAGCAGAAAGCTACAAGGTCATTGAATTGACTGACAGATTTCAAAGCAGCCGACAAACTCCTGCGTTCTGACTGTTCTGACTGAGACAACGGCGACTGCAACATTGATCGCGAGCGCGACATTTTTTGCTTCATTGATGCACGTCGCGTTCGCGTATGCTGCGGCCGTGCGAATTCTTCGAACGTTGTCGTTGATCGTTGATGATCTGAATGCTGTGGTTGCATTGATGGCCTGCATCGGCGTCGACACAAACAGATATAAAACCATTACGATGCATTGTATTAGCGTTGGCTATGTAGAAGAAAACGAATTCGCGATTGCAAACGGCAGACCGAAACCGAAACCGTAAAAACTCATCGGTTCGTCCTCGTCGCGGCGGTCGCGGACCATCCGACCAAGACCAATGATGATAGTCGTTGATGACGATGAAGAGGACGTGCATAGAGAATGATAATGATGACACAAAAACTGGTCCTCCTATTGTCTCGCGGTCGTTGCCGGTGTCGTTGCATTACGAAGTCAAAGCGGACTTCTCGGGGCGTGCAAAATTGATAATGTTTTGTTGCACGGTTGCAGCAACAGCAACAAAAGCTTAATGCGCATCACCGTATCGACATCGACATGAAGCGTGGAATATTCTTTGAATGTCTCAGCCTACATCCTACCATCATCTACAGCCAGCGCATGAAGCGTAGTTATAGAACTACTCAAAGCATGAGTTTCTTTTTATCTGGCCGATGAACGGCAACGAAATTCACTACGGTCTTCGGTCCTGTTCGAGCGAACATTGAACGCGAACTTGCAACTTGCGCTTCTTTCTTCTTTCCTTCGGCTTCGGCTTTCGATCATTGCCGCACAGCGTGTGTTACGTCGTTACGTTCATCAGACGATGAGGAAGGTAGCCATCGAGCGAGCCGAATCGACGATTTCGTTGCGTTTTATTCATCATCATCGGCCGCTTCGGCATCATCATAATATGTTACTTAGAACTTAAAGCAGCGGCCTGCGCGGCAACTGCAACGTGCAACAACCGCGATGATGTTGATGTTACATGATGTGCTTTTAAGTTCCGCTCGAAGTCGAAGCTATAAGAAAGGAAAGGAAAGGAAAGGCAAGAACTGGCCATCGCTTCGCATCGCGTCGAAGATGTGTAGTAATACAAGACCCCCGAGGGGGCAATCATAAAGGACCAGGCGCCTTCATCGAGGCCGCTCTGTTATTAGCCTCTCTCCTTGCCGCCCTGCCTGCCCTATTACGAGAGACTCTTCCTAGAAGTGACCGGCTGCGCTGCGGCTCGTCCGATGCGTCCGCCGAGCGACGGCGAGTTATGCCATAGCCATTGCCGTATAATCATTATTAGAGCTCAGCTCGACCGTGTATTGCACGCATCTCTTCTTCGCAGTGCGGTCGTGGTATCGTGGCTCCTCTTTCGCTCTCCATGCATACGCAATCTGCAGCGCAAAGCGCGCACTAGAGTCGAAGCAAAAGGCATTTGCTGCCTGTACATTGAAGCGCGCTCACATCTCTGCCAAAGCGAAAGAAACGCTAAGAATTTTCCCCGAACAGGGACGTATCTTCTCCTTTTTTCAACTTTTTGAAATTTATTTATTACAATAACTTTTCATAATAATATGTATAATATAAAGGGCACATTAGCAAAATTTAAATTTCTTATTGGATTTCATGTCCCTAGAGCCTGTTCTTAGTTTTTGCTTGCTTTTGCGTTCGGCTTTCTGTAAATGGTAACTTGGTAACTTGCGATGCCGATGCCGAAGAGACGATAATAAAGAAAGAACATGTGTTTGCGGTTACATAAGAAAAGAAGAGGACATCATCGTCTTTCGCTCTGCGTCTCGATCTCGGCGGTGCGGTGCTTCATTCTTTCGCTTTCGGCTCGAGCCTCGGCTCTTGGGTTCTTAGTTAGCGAGTTCTTTAAAAGCTCAAAGACCGACAACGCAACGGCGACCGACGACGGGAAATAGGCTCTGGATGCCGTTGCATTTTATACGGACCATTGAAATTTTTCCATGTTCATGCATGTCTTAACATTCTGATGGCTTAGGCTTAGCTTTAGCCTCACAAACTGCCAAGTGCCTCTCCTCTATCCTAACCTGTACACTATAAATAACTTCCTTGTGCTCATCTTCAGTACGAATCATATGGCTTTGAATGCTGGGCAGTTGAACTAGATTTGTATTTAAAAATATCTCTATAATTTGTATTTTATGATTTCCAGTTGAAAAAATTAGACGATTTGCTAGCCAGCAAGTGCTCGCCGTTTCTGCGTCAGTTCGTCTGCTCTCTGTACATCCCACTGTGTTCGGAACATGTGCCAGGGGCAGTGCCGGCTTGCAAAGGCCTCTGCGAAGAAGTAACCACGGATTGTGCGAATGCATGGCAAGCAGCTGGATTAACTCAACTTAATTGCACAAGGTAACTCCCCAATCCACAAACATGCACATACAATCTAAGAAAGTTGTTGTGGGCGCATTTGAAACATATTTTTTATTGCAGTTTTCCTGAACCACCGGATCTGTGCATGCAGCAACCACCCGAAGATGAAGAGCAGCAAATCAGCGCCGATATGGCTGCTTCATACATGATCAATCGACTGCACAAGAAATGCCCACCAAATGCGGTGCGCGTTGGCAGCAATTGCATCAAAGTGCCTTTAAAGTACACGACCGCAAACGACGACAAACTCATCGTCGAAGTATGGATCCTCACATGGAGCATCCTCTCGATCGTCGTCGTGGTCTTCACATTGTTAACGTTCGTTATCCAACCGAAACGTTTCCGTTGGCCCGCCCGCCCCATACTTTTCTTAACGATTTCCGGTTTGTCCACGTCACTGCTGTATTTCGCGCAATGGACCATCGCAACGTTGGGCTGCACGGAAGAGGGTGCCAGCAAGACATTGGACAATCGTGCTTGCGTCGTCTTCGCATTATTGCACACTTACTTCGACTTCGCGTACGCGTTATGGTGGTGCACCTTCAGTTACGTGTGGTATTTGAGCGCATCGAAGGAATGGTCGACGGAAGCCATCGAAAAAGTCGCCGCGCGTATTCATTCGATCGTATGGAGTTTGTCCGGTGTGCCCATCGTGTATGTGCTTGTTTTTAACAATTACAAGACGAACCAGTACACTGGTTTCTGCGAAATGAGCAGCTTGGTGCTCACGCTAACGCAGGCTTCCGTCGTGGCGCTCGGCATGCTTCTCACCGTCTTCACATGGCAAGGATTGCGTAGCGTGCGGGCGGCGTTGGTCTACGCGGGCAGATCCCCGTACAAACTAGAGAGACTTATTTATAGACTGGGGGTTATCAGTTTGGGCATTTCGATCCCGCTGCTTGTGAGCATCTTGTGCTACTTCTCCGATTCGCTGTATGTCGAACTGCTCAAAGTGTGCGCGCGTTATTTGAGCATCATTTTTTCGACGTTTTGGGTCTTTTCGTACAAAACTTTCCGGAGTTGGAACAAGATCTTACGGCCCAAGTTCACACACAAAGGACTGCGAAATGTGCCTGTGACGAAAGTCTAATCAAATAGTTCTAGTTTTGATAAAATAGTTCATTATACGCGATCGTAATGTAATTCGCATAAAGAAGAAGACGTAAAAGTCTTTTGTTGTGATATTAGTTGTAAGCTTCTATTTTTTATAGCAGTATTAATAATAACCAGGACGATAATGTGGTATTTTAATTTAAGTATTCTATTGATGCGTGTTTATAATTTATTATTATGTCTAATATCGTACTATTTATTGTACGAATGTTTTCTTTGGCTTAATTGTCTTTCTTTGATTAAATTTGATGTAAATAGTCAGGATTAACTCACACGGGCTTGCAAGTCAGTACTCATTATTATTATTGATTAGGAAATCGACAATTGACCAGTTTGATATCCCAATTGTGTTAAATTTTAAGGCATTTGTAAAGAGATTTTAATTATTATTATTTGTTCAAGTTTGAACATCATCGAATTAAAAATTCAAATCAACATTATTTTTTAAATGAGAGTTCTTGATATGAAAATCCCAATTCCTACCACCTATCCCAACACGACCAATACTTGCAATATTTCAGCTCAGTTCGAGAACACGCACACACTCACACACGCACGGGCCTTATTTTCAAAACCCACTTTTTTGGACTCGGGAAACCTAAATTCTTGGAAACTTGGATTATACTATGTCAGAAAATATTCATAAAACATAATTTGTACTTCTTAAGCAAATATTATCGTTTTTATGATCAAGGAAATTAAAACAATAAAATCAATAATTATAATAATAATATATTTATTGGTACAACCAAATGGCCATCGACCAATAATTATATTTAAGAATTAAAATCGAAAAAGTTATAATGTATAAATAAAAGAATCAAATAGCAAGCAAGAAGCATTGTTGTTTGCGCGATGAGTCACATTCGACGCTCGACGCCAAGTGACGGTGACGTCAGATACTCAGATTCGCTAGCAGACCCGCAGCACACAAATATGCAATATCCCGAGTTTTCGATCTAGACTAATTTCAGATTTTTGTCATTCTCCAAAGTATGCCAACTGATAATAAGCACGCTATCAGCTGATTTAACCCTTTAGTTTTAGTGATACCAAGTTGAAAATCTAATCAAATACGTTTTAAAGGATGCTCTTTCGATCTAGACTAATTTCAGAATTTTTGCATTCTTCTAAGTATGCCAACTGATAATAAGCACGCTATCAGCTGATTTAACCCTTTAGTTTTAGTGATAACAAGTTGAAAATTGAATCATATACGTT
Source organism: Leptusa sp. GC000079 (assembly GCA_030264655.1). Taxonomy (NCBI): domain Eukaryota; kingdom Metazoa; phylum Arthropoda; class Insecta; order Coleoptera; family Staphylinidae; genus Leptusa; species Leptusa sp. GC000079. The sequence continues at coordinate 28,127 of JARJDT010010265.1, forward strand.
TTGAAG